>JAEVFN010000017.1:2117258-2387527 GCA_030449075.1 Murraya paniculata | reverse complement strand
TTCAGAAGTAAGAATAGATGTAAAAGCGTCTTAAGAGAAGAAGAAACAAGTGATGGAAAATCCTTTCTTTCACAACAAATTAGGAAAGTGAAGAAGAAAAGTAGAACATAAACTCATTTCCTTGACAACCAGATTTGAGGGATTTACCTTGACAAAGCAAAAGCTCACATAACAAAAAAATTTGTGAGAGAGAGTTTTTGCAACACACTAACTCATCATAATCTCAGAGACATTGGATATATAACTTTAACATACAATATTGCAGTGATCAATCAAAAAGACTACTAAAACTGCAAACACCAAGCGAAGGCTCTGTTTGGGGTCAACAGCTTTCACTTTTAAGCTACACTTCTAAAATGCTTGGTAAATATTTTCATCTATGGCTATGAAGCTAAGGTGACTTTACACCACAGTTTGTTTGATGAAATTTATATATGAAACCTTATTATTTTGTCAAAATTATTAATTGACAGCGCCATAATACCAAATGGAGCCTAAGTAAACAAATTGTTTACTTATTTCTGCAATATATGTCTATATCATGACAGTCAAATTCCCAAGGCTGAACCAAACAAACAAAATATTCAAGTAACACAAACCTAACAAAAAAAATGAAAGAACAAAACAAATCAAAAGAAATTGAACTTGGAAATAAGAAACAAAAATACCCAGATGGAAAATAAGCAAAAGAAAGAAGAAAAGATACAGAATCAAGAACGTAGATGGCTTCGTGGGAAGCTTGGCGTTCTCTGCCACCATCACAGGTGATGAAGAAGCCTTGAATTCCAGTCCTTAAAGGGTATGCCCCTTTCTTCTTCACGGGTCTGTTATGAGGAAGAAATTGCCTTCTCTTCTTGCCCTTGTCAGCCGCCATTGGCGTTTGAAGCAAGCCTGAAGCGTGCGGTGTAGTTCGATTGTTCGAAGGATTTTTATTTATTTTATGTTTACTGTCTTTCAGAACGAGCTCTCTTGAGGTTTTGTGAAGTAAAAGATAATTAATTGATACTCCCTAAACCTTAACTGTTTATTACGTTTGGTCGTAAATTTGTTACATTATGCACATAAGTCCCTGGCTACAGTGAGAACATGACATGACATGAATAATACTCGCTAATTAAGTCGTGCAACGGCTATTCGAAATTAAGCATGGCATAAGCCAAAATGAAGCACCTACGAACCTAACCTTTTCGAGCCAAACCAATACAGCATGACATGATTTATAACTCCATCCTTAACCTCTTGTAACCGCATATTGCGAGTTCAGTGGTGGACTCAAAGCCTCTCCATACGTTGAAAGTATAAGTTCGAGTTATCATAAGCAATTAAAGAAGAAGTAGAGATTCTTACTCTCACTTTATTTAAAAAACTAAGATGATATCCGTACTATCTAAAATCTATTATCCAAAAGAAAAACATAACAAGAGCATTTAAAACTTTATATTTGCTCTCCAAATCTTTGCAATTTGGCCACTTTCTTTAAAAATTTTGGTTTTCTTAAGAAGTGTTAGGAGAAATACTGATAAGATTAGAAAAGCAGTGAAATAAGGCTATAAAGTTTTTCATGCATAATATTTTTATATTAATCATTTTGCCCCTATTGGTTTAATTTTCTGACTACGATATTACGAGTTCCTATGATCATTTATCCAAAATTTGAATAGAGATAGATATATAATATACAATCCTTTCTTTTCAATTATATTCCATTCTGCATAGCTCCTCAGCCTCTACATAATTATGTTATCGACAATTCCTAGTTTGTATCTTAAATAATATGTTACATACATTGGTTATCATGTATAAAGTATTTTATTATTCGTTATTTTAATTTAAAATTTAATAATTGAACCCTCATTTTAAATCGTTCTAGAAATTGAAAAAAAAAAGTGCAACGTCGATTGGTTAGAAAATGAAAAAAAAAAATGTGTGGTGTTTAGTTAAGTAGCACCAACGAGAATAGTCACACACTCTTTGTCAGCTAAATGAGTGACGATTACTGATTTCAATTCACATATTTAATCTTTGAAATTCAATTTGTATGTTTTATTATTTTCACTTACTTTTTCAATAATCAACAAACCCACCCGAGAAAATCAACGAAATGTTTTGTATTAGCTCCAACTTTCTAAAAGAAAAAACTCTGTTCATAACTGCATTTTTACGGCTTTTTATAGAAATTAGAAAAAGAAAAATTGATGGACGTAGTATTTGTATCTACGAGCGGTTGCATAGAAATGTTGGAGGAAACTAATGGTAAATATATGATTATTTTTGTGTGAGCTAAAATTTCAACCAGATGAGGGCTACCTTTTGTGAAATTGAAGGATTTCTTGCGATGATTGTTAGGTATTTTTAATGGTAGTAATTCATCCAAATAGAAGAGTGCTTTAAATGCATTTTTAGGTACTATGTGACTTATTGATTATGTTTATTCTCTGTCTATCCTTATTAGATGTTATGTTATTTTTATTATTTTCAAAATTGATGTTTTATGTACTAAAAGAATCAAATTGTATACGGTCTTTTATAAAAGAGAAGTGTCAAAACTACTTAACAACATCAGTTACATTTAATTACTAGTGTGAAATCTAAAAACTTACATTGGGGTTATGGTGTGTTTATTTTTTGGATTAGGAAATGATAGTGATTTTCATCCCTCATTGATAATGTTTATTTACTAAAACCATCAAGGGATGAGATGGATTTTGGATGGCACGCATAAATTTGGGAATGAGAAATGGAAATAACATTCCTTTGCGAGATAAGAATGAAAATGAGAGAACGAACATGAAGAGTAAATTGACACCTTTATTCTTAAAGAAAATTAAATATTCATTTTTACCCATTATCATCATCATCATCGTAATAATAATAATAATAATTTTATTATTATTAGTATTACTATTATTTTTATCATAATAATTATAATAATATTGGTAAAAGTAATAATAATAATGATTATTATAATTAATATGACAATATTAATAATAATAATTAACTATAATAATAGTATGAGCTAGCTTATTCAAAAAATTATTGTATTACACTCAATGTTATAATGAACGTGCATGTATTTTTCTTAAAACTGGTTTACTTATTTGTTTTGTTAGTGAAAAATATATAATTTTAACTAAAGACATTTTGGTAACTTGTAACAATTTATTCTGATTACAAGATAAAGTAAATACATATATGATAATACAGTACATTCCGATTCTGTTTCGATCCCTACAACTCAAGTAAACAATTTATTTTGATTTATATTCTCCATTCCAATTCTAACCATTTCTAATTCCGGCTTATTCCTATTCCTATCAATTCCGATTCATGAAAAGTAGACGCACCATCAATTTCATTCAATTACAATATGAAAACTACTTTTCAACTTTAAATTTATACTATCAGATTGAATGGATTCAATGAATGAATATATGAAAATTTTTAAAAAAAATTATTACTTTTATTTAAGGGAAAATATATTTTAATCCAATAGTTCAAAAAGAAAGATTGGAAATTTGTTAAGATACGGGAGATCTGCAGTTCGAATCGTGCGTATTATCAATTGAACGCCGGTGGCCACTAGCGCAATGAGCATTCGTGTTTAATTGAGTTACGCTCAATGGGCTTAAATATGTATATTATATTACACAAGCGTATATATTAATGTCGTAATTCTTTGTATGATACTGAACAATCTATTTGTGCTTATCCAAGATTACACGAGTCATCATTGGTGGCCACCACTATAACATTTGAAATTGCCCTAGGCTTCGATCTTTCCTTTTCATTGCCTACACTATGCTTGCTTTGATCAGCAACCACCATCAAAGTCTTTTGAAGACTCTATTAATAGAAGTTGACCTTACGTTCTGCGCCAAACTAATAAGATGAGGTCAATGATCAACTGCCCATTATAGTGATGGGTAGATGAAGAAATAAGATAGGCCCATTTCTTTTTTCTTTCTTTATTATTTTTTTTTTTTGGGACTCGTAAGGTATGATTATGACTTTGTTTAGGGATATACTAAGTCTATATTACACAATCAATGTGATACGTTGTCATATTTAAGTGATATTGCATGCATTTATCATACTTAAATGATATTGTATGCTTTGTAGATACTTTGCGTCCCCGTAAAATTCATCCAATCTAATAATAGATGCATAGAACTTCAATGCATTAATGTACGTATAGAATGCATTCGACAGCTTATATTACACTAAATTACATTGTATTAAATCATTATTTTTAAGCTAACTCATGTTTGGCTGCAATTTTTTATTGCATTACACTACATTAAAAAGGTAGCTAATATAGTGAAAGGTGCATAACATGACCTACAGGAGTAAATATTATTATTTTATATAATGTAAACCACATTATACTACAGCTTAACGAAATGTATCACAATATACCTCACCTGCAATATAACTTATACAATATACACCTGCAATATAACTTATACAATATAATGCTGTATGCTGAAATCACCTATAATGTATTTCACATGCAGACGTGCACAAAGTATAAAACGCAAATTTGACGCTAATTACCGCAGTGAAACTCTAATTTAAAACTCTTGCAACTACACAGCCTTAACAAGCTTCAAATCTCCATTATAAAATGACCATCCACCCCTCAAGACATCATGTTGTAAAACAGAAAAAAAAATAATAATAATAATAAAATCAAATTAAAAATTACAAAATTAAAAATCTCAGTTTGTCGTAAGCAAAGAACAATAATTTTCACATTGCCAATGCTAGCTTCACTGTTCACTATACAACGACGTTCAAAAAAATTTGAAAAAAAAAAAAAAAGAATAACAAGGATACAATGAGGGAAGCTTGGGAAAAAGATAAACTAAGAGAGAGACCTTTCCTTTATATATATGAAACATATAAAAGATAAAATGAATTCTACATTTACAGGGGCTATATATGTATATATAAATAATCATATATATATTTATAGCAGCTGTACGGTATCCACACCATAGGATGAATGCGAGGCAGCTAAAAGTGCTGCTCCGATGCCTGATCCGTCTTCTGTAACCTTAAGAATGACATGTTGGGCAATATCATCACCCAAAATGTCAGTCAAGGCTTCATGCAAGTACTCTCTGAATAATGTATAGCTTGAATACAAGCCCCCTTCGATTGCAACAACCGTTCTTCTCATTCTAGTATCACTCCTACTTCGCCCACTACTAATTCCGCCACTCCCATCCCGCCCAATCTTCTTCAAGATCCCAACAATACCAGCTGCAGCTAATCTAGCAGCTCTGCGGGTTACTACGTCACATATTTTTACAATGAGCTTCCGGACCTTCAAAGGTGCATCTGGAATCTGAAAAACAAAAGACAATGCAAACAAAACAAGGATTGCATCAACCAAATGATCCCATCGTTTTAAAAAAACAAAGAGAAAAAAAAGAACTTCATTTGACGGACGAAAAGCCCCAAATAAAGAAACAAGTGACTCATCTACCTCGAGAACATCATTCAAGATTCTTGCTACTTCTGTCAACTCTGGGGAGTCATCTTCATGCATTGCTGCCATCAATGGTGTCCTGCAAATCAACAAGTGATGCATTATCCTTCTGGTCAGAGTTTTGCAAAGCTCATAGTCCTATATTGAGCAAGCAGATAGTATTTAACAAATATATTATATTTTACAACCACCATATTGCACATTGCAACTTTGGATATGGAGGGGCCAAAAAATGCAGTAATGTCCATGCATCACAGATCCATTTGCATCATGCAACCGTGGCCAAATGCAACTAATGGAACCCTACCCCAAGAAACAACCCCTACAAGCATGAACTAGGAAATATACTATGGATTTTGTGCATGTTTATTTGGACAATGTGTTGATGTTCATAAATGCAAAAGCGAGAGAGAGAGAGAGAGAGAGAGCAAATGAAATATCTAAAGCATACCTCAAGATAAAGGGCATTGATAACCTGGAAGAAGAAGGTCCAAAGATATCAGACTCCTCAGACATCCTGAGAATCACTCTCCTAACGATATCGCCCAAATACATTCCCGATATCATTTTCTCAAAACCCTACAGCAAAAACCTGACAAATCAGATCTGCTCTTTCAATTATTATCAAACAACATAAAGTGAAAATAAGGCAAAAGAATCCTCACCTGATCATTTGGATTAGGACTTTCGGCATCTAAATCAATATCATATGAAGTTCTGGGCAAATGAGATGACCAGAAATTACCCCATTCCATATTGACAACCTAGTCATGCAAAAGAGAGTCAATGTGAGTGTGGGATAATATCCGACACGTAAAAATTGATCACACCCTCAGATAAAGCAAGGAGATAATGTCTGATTAAGACGAAAGAAAGGATACCATGCCTCCAGAGGTCGTAAGAAGCCCCTGACACTTGATAATTGCATCTGTCCGTTCCAAATAGCATGCATTAGTGCCCGTTCCAATTATCACTGCAGCAACAGTGTCCTCATCATGATAATGCCCAAGAGCTAAAGTCCCGACAGTATCATTTACCTGCTTGGCAGTAAATAAATTTAAAAAAAAAAAAAAATTCTTAACGACTCATTTTCATAACCAAATAAATGGGTGACTTTCCTACAGCTTCAATTCCCATCTAAAGCATCATTTTCTAGAAGGATAGATTATGGTAAGTCAAAAGACATTATCTTCAATTCACTAATGAAAGATAAATGGTGTAAAATGCCCAGTGTCAATCTTAGGTCCCCACTATTTGCTCTTTAGACTAAAACTTTATTGGTACAAGTATACTCAACTATAGTAATCCACCATAACCCATAAGAGAAGGTGTGATAACTACAAAACAAATTAATGAAATTACAACATAACCAATAGCTATAAACTTTATTCCACCCAAAATTAATCCCCACTATTATGTACAAGCTTCCCTACAAGAAACTGCAGATATTTTAATACGCCAACTTTATCCTGAAAGGTCTACAAGAATGTCATATATGGTCATAACAAATAGCTCAAGCCCCTAAACATACTAAAATTTATTATTGAATGCAACACACCAACTATTTCCTTCTGCCACAATGATAGATCTTTTAATTCTTATTGCGTTGTGATGCTTGGTCTCAGATACCAAAGAAACCATAAACGGATAAGATTACACACTTGACAGATAGAAGAGACAAGATCAATACATGCACTATGTACTTTGAAAGATGTGGATATAGACACTAGCATGGTCTCACTGTAAATGCCATCACTTTAGATTTTGGATATGATCAAGGGACCTCAATTCTACATCATGAAAATTAGTAATCCTTGCTGTTTTCAAAGTAATATGGAAGCGAAAATGTAATTTTTCTGGTCTTTGTAATAAATTTGCTTATGGTTTTCATCCCTAGATGTTACGTTTACCCTCTTTTACATTTGCTACCTTTCTTAGAGTCACTTTGTTAAATTACAACCACAAGAGCATTAGCCCAACTCAATTCAACAAGTTGTTGATTCGACCTCATAAAATGACATGAAAAGTACACAAAAGCATAGGAAAAACTAAAGTGACAAATTCAAGACACTTAAGCATACTTAGGAGAGATACCAATATCCATTTTTCATTCTAATGCCCCTAAAAATTTAAACTCGCATGCAGACATAACCCACAACTGAATAGCAAAGTTAATTACAGACAAAGACAAAGTACTCACCAGTGCAGCCACCCGCATGTCTAAGCCTTTCTTGTCCAGAGCTCGTTGTAAGCTTTCAGTGACTTCTTGTCCAACCTACAATGAATTGCTCCATACGTGTCAAGGCTAATATATAAAAAGGGCAACTGCACTTATGAAGGGCAGATTTGAACTATGTTCACTTTCTGACAAACATAGTTCACATCCACACTTTATAAGTTGCAGCTGTCCCTAGTTTAACCAACACAAAACACAACTAACCATGTTTTCAATTGCAAATCCTTTGGTCCATTTGATTAGAATCCCCGATGACGCAGACGTCTGTTTGACGGGGAAAGAGAATGTAAATCCAAGTTCTCTTCTTCTGATTGAAGAAGACTCAGAACCATTTCCTTCTTTTTCAACAAACTGCTGCAACGCTGATGCTATAAAATCAAAGAGATCCTGCAAGCATTTAAACCAACTAACTTCCGTTAACATCAGTGCATAAAAGATTTCAAAAGCTTGACAAAATAAGTGCATATATGAGGCAAACATATTCACCTCACTTGTGCCAGTCATCAATTCTGGGGGAATGGGTTGTCGTTCCACATCTGATGCTAGAATAGAGGACCTTTGACCTGCTAACTGAACCCTCAAGACCCTAAAATTAGTACCCCCTAGATCAAGAGCATAATAAGTTCCTTTCTCACTCCTGTTAACAAATCAACTGTCAATTCCCCAGAATAATCTATGAACACAAAAACAATAAATGACCACGTAAAATTACACAAATCAAAATATTAATCTCATCAGAAAGAAGTTTAATGATGTAAGAACACTATTTTGTCTTATTAGGGTGATATAATTTTCAATACAAGTTTTTACTTAACATAGCTCAATCATAAGGTAAAGAGAAACACTATTTGGCAACAGTAGTATCCTCAGTGTAGCCATTATTTGCCAATCACTCCCAAAATTGATGCAACATAAATGTCTACAAAGCATGCATATTTCTAAACAAATCTATCATTCAATTGCCAAATTACATCTACAGGTGAAGAATTTAGAATATAGAGTGGCTGGCACTAACATATCCTTACCAAATAAAAATTCACTACGTTTTTATTAAAAAAATTAAAAAGGAAACAAGACATTACAGATTCCATTCACAGTCTCTGCAAGTTACAAAACCTCATCCCCATGGGAAAGAGAACTTAGAGATTCCACTTCAGGAACCCAACCACAGTATCATCATCCAAATAGTTCGACCACAATAATAGAACTGAACAGGAAAAAGTATGGCTTTGAAGAAAAAAAATTCACTACTCACAATGTGGAATGTCAAAAGAACAGATAGCATTATATTAATCTAGATAATCATAAAGTGAAAATTTTTACATCAATGCCAATTCCAGAAACTCTGTAGATATCTCCTAAAAGAATGTAGCCCCCAAAAAAAAAAAAAACATATACATTAAAAAAAAAAAAACTACTTAAAGAGAAAGAGAGTTACAGCAGACCAAAAATCATATGAAAACCAAAGTGGATGGCAACGAACCGATTAACTTAGCAGTTAAATGAGACAACCCACATCCAAAAAGTTCAAATAACAACGGAATGAAAAAACAACATAGAAACAAATAAAAACAAGTACCCACAAACAAAGGTGTATGATCAATATTCTTGATAATAGAAAAATTTTGAATTTTCAACATGACATATAATATTTCATAGGAAGGGATTATTTTGATATACCCAGTAGGAAGATTATCAACAAAAGTGAGCAACATTTTGAGCTTAGAGCCACCTTCAGAAGCCAAGCCAGCATGCATCTCAACAGCCATAGCATCAACGACTTGCCTTAATCTTGAAACAGTAGTCTCACAACCTTCTTCTAACTCTCTCAAAACACCCATCACTCTCTTCCACTTCCTCCTGCTCTTCACTCTTTTACCCACCACCACTCCCGCCACCACACACGCCGCCACCGCCACCCCAACCGCCGCCACCGCTACCACTCCTCTTCGCCCCATCACTCTCTTTCTGCCAAATATATTATTATTATTATCATATATCAAATACCCATATAATAGTAATAAATAAATAATATGTTTATCAGTTAGTTGATCAATTAGGCCAACTAAAAACGACCCAGTTTTGCAATGGACCGCCTGTTTTATCTCAGTCTGTGTACATAAATACAAACTATGAAGAAATCCCAGGAAAGATCCTTGATAAAAATTCAATCTTGTTTGGGATTTTTTTTAGTGAAATTTCGATTGTAAATAACCTGTTCGATGAAATGCTTAAAAGAGAGCTTTTAATGATTTTATTAAAATTTTAAAGAGAAAAAAATAAAAGAGAGAAAGAAACTAAGAAAGAAAGAAACAAAGAGAAAATGAGAGAGTTTCTTCTTAACAAGTTGTAGCGTTGGAAAGCGAACTAAACGGGTACTTATAGGGTGACTGAATTTACAGGTTTGCCCTTAAAGAAAGCTTATAATGGCAGATTTGTTAAGAGAATCTTTGGATTTTCGTTTTTACTTTTTCTTTTTTTTTAAACTGAGGTTATTGCCTTAACGGGGATTTTGACTTTGGGGAGGTCGTCCGGTTTGGGATTTGCCACTACAGGGGGTGGATATTACGATTTTGCCATGGACAGCCTTTGTGTAGAAGTCGGTTACCTTAAAATCGTGTTTGAAAATTGGAAGTTGTAGTTTGATTGTTTGACCGAAAGATTAAGACCCTTTTGAAAGTTTTTAATTTTATTTAATTAATTATAATAATCGGAGTAACTTATAGGTCTGTAAGTTTGCGGGAATTATGGTCGTCTAGGACTTGTAATTATGCCTAACTGAGTGGATTAATCACACTAATTATGCAAAAAAAAAAATCTATTTGAGTGACAATAAAATTATAAATTTTTTTATAAATTTATTTTTTGTAGACTAATATGGTCTAAATTCATTAATTGAATGGAAATATAAAATAATAAAATAAGCCATGTATGCCAATAACTTTTTAATCTAATTAATTGAATTATTCCACATCATTTTGTACCAACAAGTTTGTAAAGAGTTTGTATCTCTATCTTTACTCAAGTTAAGTATACAACAGGGTTATAAGAAATTCAATATCCAACAAGGGTAATACCAAGATTACAGTTGTAAGCATTAATGTTACGGATACAAATATTATTAATAGAAAATTATCTTATGTTGATGTAACCATTATAAGACTTCATTATACAAGAGATTGTTATAATGTTACCGTTATAAGGATCTCACTGCAAAATAAGATTATTTCAATGTTACCGTTATAAGGATCTCGTTGTACACGAGATTGTTTCAATATTACCGTTAGAAGAAGCTCATTGTAAATGAGATCATTTCAATATTATTGTTATAAAGATCTCATTGTACACGAGATTGTTTCAATATTACAATTATAAAGATATCACCTATACAGATGATTGTTTTAATGTTACAGTTATAAGAATCTTACTAGCTAAATTCATACCAAAAATTAAGAACAAGTATACCTAGTTTGTATCTTTTGTAACAAAGACTAATTTCAAATTCAGAACATTCAGTTGCATAATAAGTATGAATAACCCTCATCCTATAAATAAAATAAAATAAATCAACCATCAAGAATAAATTTATAAATACATATAAATTTAGTGAAATAATACTTACCAATGAAATGAAGTTCGAGATCGCAACTTTGTAATTTGAAATTGAATTTTGACAATGTAATTTAAATTTTGTAAAAGTAAGAATGACAATCTTATTTATAATGGTTAAGTCCTAAAATTATATAAAACAAGACAATTATAGAGATTAAATTCTCTTCCTTCCTAGAACAATTAATTACCTCAAACTAGCATGGAAGTAAATAAAAGTTGAGCAAATTTCTCATTACTTGTTGGCATCAAGTACAGTTGCAATAACTAGTGTGAAAAGGTTCTGTACGACATCGTTGCATGAGAAAAAAACTTAACCGAACCGGTAAGGTTTTGCCACTAATAATCACCATCAATTCACCTTCCTCTTTCTTTTAATTCTTTCTTCCATTTTTGTCACATGTTTCATGCCTGTCTTTCTTAACTACAATAATTTTTTTAATTACCTATAATTATGTTTAGTTTACCTTTTGAAAGTAAATATTTTAATACATCTGAGTTCTGAGCAGTTTATCTTCTAAAAGTAAATCTTTTAATATATCTGAGTTTTGAGTAAGATATAAAATATAAAGCAGCATTAATGTGTGAAAATTATAGCATGAGATCAATTGTTAAAAAAATTTTTGTTGAAATTTTTAATTTAAAATTAAATTAGTTCAACTCATTTAAGATAGATTTTATTTTTTCAATCACTCCCAAATTAAAACTAAAATATCAATATTCATGCTCACGGGCCTTTTAGTAAACTCAAACAAAATTCCCAAGGTCAATTGTATTAAAGTCACTCATTTTTTCATAACTTCCACACACACACACACAAAAAGCAAAGTACCCATTTGTCTTAAACCAAAAACAAAGGGGGCAAAATAGGAATAAAAGTTAATAAATAGGGGACAAGAAGAGAGGATTTTGCCGTAGGATTTAGGTTCTTTTGTTGGTATGAAAAATAAAAGGAAAGAAGGGCTTGTTTGGGACTTTGGGTCACCAAATTGATAGACAGCACCGCAGCAGAGCCAGCTACACCCAGAAAAGAAATAATTATAAAAGACATCAAAACGGCGACGTCAACTGCGTATCCGCCACCGTACACTGCCAGCTGTCCTCCGCTAATTCCAGCTGTGTGCTCCTCACTCACAGCTCCCAAATTAATAAAAGCTCTTAGCTCCGTACCACGTCAGTTTTTACCTTGTTTTTTTTTTTAAATTTTTTTACTAATTTCTACTTAAATTACTGTTACTGTCTCTTCAATTTTATTATTATTTTAATGCTTGTTATTCTCTCTACTACCAATAAAACGCTGTCAAATTATATTAAGAAAATTAAATTTTTTATTGTAAATTTATAAATTCTTTCTGTAAAAAATTCTATTTCAAAATAATTTTTGATATTTTTATATTTTGAATGCATCGAACAATCAATAAAATAAATGAATATTTTTATCTTTGGCATATACAAAATTATTCCTCATTGCGACAGGCAGGCATTGTCGCATTGAGCTGTTTCCTTCAACGATGTTCATTTTTTGTTCATTAATTGTAATTTCCGATTTTTAGTTAAATTAGAAAAAGAACATTTAATTGAGCCAAGTGTTTCTGGTGAGTGAGCCGATACATTACAAACATATTATCACTTATCGCGATATATCCTGAAAATGTCGAGGGCGCGGTTAAGTTTCGTGTGTATCGTTGTCGTTCGTTTCTTGAACACGTGTGAATAGTACCTGTATTGGAACATCAAGTCGGTAGAATTTGATGGGGTCCACGTACAATGATGTTTATTAAATTCTAATCTACCGTTGGATTGCAAATACTATCTTTTCAGTCACTTTTTCTTCGAAATAAATAATAAAATGTCGTTGACCGAAAGACTTTGACTTTTCTAGTATATGTAAAACGTAAGGTGCAGTGGGGTCCAACTACACAATACCTTGAGATATCATATTCACAGTTTAGATATTGTTAGATTGTTAATAGAATTAATCAAAGCTGATCATCCAGTGGCGTTCGAGTTATAAACAATAGGAACAATAGTCATTGTCAAAGTGAAGATTTATAATTGCCCTTGTTATCTTTTTCTTTTTTTTTTTCTTTTTTGGAGAACACTCTTATTATCCAAATTATTTAACAAAATTCAAAGATAGCCTACAATTTTGACTTGTCTTTCAAAATGAGCTCAATTCCAATTTTTCTTACTTTTATTAAGAGAAAAATGAAGCATTTTGGACGATGATACCCGAAACTTGTTGGCAATCGTATGTCTATTAGCATCGGTCACCCATCTGTCATTTAACATTTTCTTATTGTTATTCACAATAATTTTATTATTTATAGGAAACTTATCCTCATTTGGAAATCAAACATTATTTGCATAATACATTCAAGAGATTGAAACTACTACAAACTTTTTTATTCATATGCAAAGCAAATTAAAAGAGTTTTATATCTACTTTCAAAATAAGGAGGTGCTAAGATCATACTATGTTATAATTATTAATCAGAATCTGAAATATAAAGATAGATACAAAATTTTTATGGTTCGAATTTCCTGAATAATACAAATTTAAGTCCTTAAATTAATAAGATTATAGCTTTTATTTATGCAATATTAAAAAAAGTAACAAACAATAATTGGTGGATAGAAACTTTCCCTATCTGAATATCTCAATTTGTTGATATGATTCTTCACTTACGTTTGAAAATTTTCCTTTCTTATTATATAACAAAGAAATGTAAAAGGGTACGTAATTGGTTTGTGATTGTGATGCGACTAATCGAGATATCATGTTGGGACATGGATTGTGATTAAACGGCGAAGACAAATCAAATTTTGCTACCTAATGTTTCTTGTTTGCTATCAATTATGGTAATGACTTTGCCTTTTACGTTATTAGAAGAAAAGTCAGCAAGATTGATTGTCATTCTAATTTATGAAACTTGTGAAGTTGCTATCAAGAAAAGTCATTTCTAGTGGCCTTTATTCAATTTAAAGTAGAAGGGCTTGATTGATCTCCAACTATATATATATCTCTTTTTCACTTGAAGAAATTTCTAAAGGCTTCTCTTTGGAATCTACTAATATCAATACGCATGAATTCAAATATGCTATCAATTATGGTTTCTCTAACTATCATTCAATTATGTTTTTATAAAATTTACATTATTATTATTAGAAGTATAACGTTATTTATTATTACAACGTGACTTAACTCGAGAGTTTAATTAACTAGAGAAATAGTCAAATTCAAATATGACAACTTTGTTTAAAATGTGCATCTCAATAGGGCTTTTGACCAAAATGCAGGCCACCAATTCCAAGGCATCACCTAAGCAAATTTGAAAGAACATTCAAACTCTAGAGTCTAAAATTCTCACATTGACAACTTATCATAAAGATATATTTGTCGTCCGTCTTGGTGCTTATGCAACATTTATTTATCTTACAATTTTGACTTGACCAATCAAAACCTTCCCCCATCAATTTTTATTTTAAATGAACCATTCAATTATTTACATGACTCCTCTCTTATTGGCCATTACGTTAATTGGGTGCTTAATATTTTATTATTTACTTGTTAAAAAATTCTATAGAGTTGTTAGTTTGTTCGTTCTAACTATCATGCATGCATGTACGACATGTCGCTTTTATCAAAGAGCGTGCGGTTGGTGCCCAACTTATAATTTCAACTGAACTTGTCAAACAAAATACCAAGTGACCACAATTATATACATGGGGGGTAACACCCATGATGCTGACCATCTCTATTAGGTTTTCATTTTCGTTCCTTTTTTTTTTTTTTTGGGATTATTATCCTTTTGTTATTTCAAGTTTTCAAACCATGCAAAAACAACAAACGATTTCAATAATTTTGAAGCGTAATATATTTTTTTATAAATCAATTGTGAAAAAATAACATTTTATTATTCTTTTCATTACCGTCGATGGTCTAATAACATTAATTGTCACATGGGTAAACTTGTCTCTAACAATTACGCCAAGGAGAGTGAGTGATAATTATTGTATTGGCCTTTGGCCCCGGCTTCTTCATTTTAAAAATTGCCAAGTATAAAAATATATCAGAGTAATTATAGTTTATAGATGGGCTTGTAACAATATAATTACATTTCGATTTTAAAGTTTTACATTCCCGAATCGTGTGATAAAAGAATGAATATCGTCACCACATAGCCGTTGCACGATAGCAAAAACCCTAAAAGGTTGATGACTCATGATTCGTGGATACGTTAAAAGTCATAATCATTATGATGACTCACTTCAAAAGGCCGTGAAATGATAAGCAATTTTCATTTTCATGGGTATCTTCGAGATTTTGGTTTGACTTGTGCAGCAGCCAATGGGATGCTTCACATTTTTGAGGTGTCAAGTGGGCGTGTTCTGTCTTTTAATAAAGTATAAAATAAATGTGGTAGTGACAAATGGTAATGATGATTCGAGTTGTGAGAACTTGTGCTCCAATTAAACATCAACAAATGGAAGCTAGGTCATAAATACCCAAAACTCCCCATTCTCTTGTCATACTTATTGGCTTGTGGCCTTTTTATAGTCAACAAATGATCCCCTTTACCTTTCAACAGTTAAAATTGGTTATTTTAATTTTGAATTAAAAATTGGTTATCTTTCATTAAAAAAAAAAAAAAAAAAGAGAGAGAGGGAGAGACAGAGAATATATGTAGTATGAGTGTTGCATGGTCGTCCTTTATCTAGCATTGTTAAATGATAGGGTAACGAGTCTTATTATAAAACTCATAAGTTTTTTAATTATAAACTCATAAGTTTTATATAAATTTAGTGGATTTGAATTTGAGATCCACTTATCCACACATATTGGGACTTATCTATTTTATCATTTGATTGAACTCTTAAATAGTAGGACATATTTTATACAAGTTTTTCTCATATACGAAATGAATATATTTGTAGAATATAGATAAATGATGAATATGTGTAATTATAAATTTATAGATTCTAATTAATTTTGTAGCCGGCATAAAAAATATTTGAAATTAATTAATCGACATGTTATTTCTTAAGGAATATTTGTAGAGTAGTGCTGGAGATATAAGATCTAAATAAATAATATGGGGTATCTATATTTTCAAGAGAGTAAAGAGAAAAAATAAAATATGCGAATGATTTAACCAATATTTGCAACTTATGGGTGTTAACGTTATGAAAAATTATGGTAAAAATGAGAAGGGTTATTTTAAAAATTACAATACATAAAACGACTACAACAAGTATTGTAGTCTATCATTTTCCTACTAAATTTTTACAAAACATTTTTTTAATCATATTTTCATTAATTAACTAGTTAGTTGGCAAATAGAGTACTAATTTTACCCTTGAAAAAAAAAAAACTACACAAAATAGCAGTATCAAGTCTTATATTCGTGGGCTTGTAAGGATTATTTTTAGCAACTTTATATTTTGAATGTGTAATATTTAGTACTTTGTGACTTTATATTCATATAAAGAATAAAACTGGTAATTTACCAATGAACTACCTGTTGAATTAAAAGTATTAATAAAAAAATGTAATAAAATGATAAGTTTTATAAATATATAATAGTAAAATTATATTTTTTTGTGGTCATTTAATACATTATAATTTTTAAAGTAGTTGAACAATAATGGTAGCTGAGCACCGTTCACTTCTATATGTTTGTAATAATTTAAGTTGATTCAATTTTACAAGGATTTGTGAATCTCATAGACTGAAGATTAGTTGATTTCCCTATCTACAAAGCAGGGGGGTAGAGAAAAAGAAAAAAATAAAGTAAATTTCATCAACCTGCCGACCGAAAGTGCACATTTAATAATCAATATGGGTTGATATCTATGCGGATATTAATGTCCAAAAGTACTTTAAAAAATTCCAGTTGTTTCCATCATTTCGGCTCCACACGTACACAGACCACAGTCGAGCCTCACCACCAAAACGTACACAACATAAAAAACAAAAATTTATTTCTAGGAAAAATTGAGTTGGCCATTGCCCTTGGCATCAAGTTGTGGAAGTCACTGTCAAATAAAAGAGACCCGAAGTTAACATACTGTGCAAAAGCGCAGCCACGGCCAATTTAATTATGTTTTGAGATAAAACCGAACTATTTACGTGCTTTATTATAATTTGTTAAGTGTAATGTTAGAGATCTCAAGTGATATATATAATAATATATCTGAAACTATCATATTAGATCATTGTAATTAATAAAAATTTAAAAAATTAGTGTGTGTATATATATCAACTCCTATCCACTAGGAAGAGATAAATTACAGTTTTAATTACTCCTCTTTATAAATAAGAGAGAATCGAAAGTCCTAACATTAATTTTTTTTTCTTATTTTTTTTATTTATTAGTAGTAGGATCCAAACTCATATCTCTCAATTTTGAGAGTGCAAGTTTTTTTATTGGACTACAAAATCCGCAAGTCGCTGAGACTCAAGTATTTGAGAGATCATGATTCTCTCACGTTTTAAATTTTTTATTAGTAAAATTTGATGTAGGTGATTAATAATTAATAAATAAAAAAAAAAAGTTTAATGTCAATCACATACACTTATTAAGAAATACATGATGCAAAATCTTTAAAAATTGAAAAAAGTTTCGTATTGGCAGCAGTTGCCGATCCAAACTTAAGATAATACTTAGGAACCCGTTCCTAGATTATAACTACAAACCCAGGCTGGGAAATGAAAATATCACCATCTCGCTAAAATATCGCGAAAAAAAGAATAGTCGGTCAGTCGAGCCGTGTGCGGAAGCGGGAGCCGAGTCGAGGCAGACGCCCAAGGGCTTCATACATACAGAAGTGAAGCGTCTAATCGTACGCACCCGTGCGTACGGTATCTCAACAGACATCGCTGTCACAGACAACATTGGCGCACGTTGCTAAAATAAAGATGAAAAACGGTCTCGTGTCGGTAAAAGAAAATTATAAAGGCCTCCAGCTAGATGGGGACCACCCCGGACTCGGAGAAACGACACGTGTCGGTGTCTGCGCCTTGACAGCTAATAACCTTTGATTGAATTTTTCTTAATAAAGAGGGACCACGCGAGTAGAAGGAGACTACCACCACTGCACTGCCCCATTCTTTTACCCGACTTCCCCATTTTGCCCCTCCCTTCATTGAACTTCGTGCAGAGCTGTGCATACATCATACTCGCACGATTTTCCGCGTGCCCCGTCGGATTCGCGATATATGTGGTCACGTGATGAGCCACGTCAGACAACAGTCATCGAATTGGTTTTTTTTTTTTTTGTGCATCACTCTGAACGTTTATAAATATGGCAAATGCTGAGCTTGTTAGGAACCGTCTGATGAATAAATCTTACTGATCAACGTTCGACACTTGTCGTAAATTTTTAACAGCTTTGAGAGGGGCTCGTGCCATCCACGGGAGGCAGGTCAAGGGTAATTAACGTCTTTACTCGCTGAGAATACGGCACAACAATATTAAGAGAAAAATATTTGAAAAATACGGACGGTTATTTAGTAAATTGATATTTTATGAATTTTTTGTATTTTCCCCGTTCAAATCGTTTATGTCAAAGCTATAAAAATAGAGAGTGAGCCAAAGTAAAACCGACAAAGTGATTTGAGATGAAAAATCCTCACATTTAAAACGTTTCATTATTTTGAAGACGGTGCCAAGGAAATGGTGAAAACACTTCAAACATGTTTTAACTCTTCTCTGTGATTTAGAGTGAAATTCTTTTTAAAATTAAGATTCAAACTTCTTTTGCAATGACATGATAGACGCAACCAAATTTTTTTTTCAAAGATTTTATTTTTGGTATATTTAAGATTATAACGCTGCAGCTTTCAATCCACAATTATTGTGAAATAACAAACCACTAATTAGAGGGCAGATACATAATCAACGCCTTTCTGATGCATTTATCAGTAATTTGTATAATAATTAATGTATTCTAAAAAAAAAGAGTTAAAAATACATCAATTAATATAGGCTTCAGTAATTACATCAGTTTTCTACCAGCTGGTCAAGTTTAGGCTGGAATCCGCACTAAAAACATATATAATTTGGGCTGAATTTAAAGACTTTGTCCAGTCTCCTTTGATCCATTTAAAGACGTTGTCTGGGCCCGTTAAGACATGGGCCTTCTAAATTTAATGGATGGTAGCTGAATAAATGCTTTGATAGATCGGCTGCTGCTTTTCACACCCCTTCATTATCCTCGTAACACCCCGACGTACCTTATGTAATTACATTTAAGGACAAGCATTTTAATTTTAATTAAACTCATTTACTGTTTTTCTCTCTTCGAATCATTTACTGCTTTTAGTTAGAATGAAAAAAGTTCTGTCGTTTTTGGCAATTTCTATTTTCCAAAAATAACTTTCCATAAATAACTTTGTTGCAGCAATACAAAGTATATGGCGCAACAACAGGCTGGAGCTGTCTCTAAATTATTTAAAAGCTAGTTAATAAAGCTAATTTTCAGACCTATTTATCTTGAATTATTGAATACTTGATGTCATGAAACAAACATATTATTTTTTTGAATAAAATTAAAAAAAGTATAACTTATATGGTAATTTAGAAATTAAAATCCTTAGAATTTGGGCAAACTGTGCATTACAAAGAGTAACAATTAACATCCCAAATTTTTTATCCTAAATTTCATCTCAAATGATGTGTTATTTATTGAGTGGTTGACAATTCCTTAAAAGATCTAAGTAAATTTGTTATATTATCTCACTAATCATTGATGAATGTCATACCGTTTGAGAATTTTTTTAAAATAAAAGATATTTTTGCCCATTTTCGGTTAAGCTAAAAACATTAGAAAGATTGTCTTTAGGAGGTCCAGGGAGGCCTAAGAAATGGGTCTTTAGAGGGAGATGAGGACCGTGTTTTGGATGGTGCCTATGAGTATTGAAAGAATCAGAAGGTGGTTTTTTAGCTTCTCAAGGAAGAAAAAAACCTCTCAAGGAGGATAACATCTCTTCAAGAAGGACAATGAACCGTTGAACCTGGAGAAAAGATAAAAAACCATTAGGAGGTAGCGTTAGTAGTCGCTAGCTACGACACTCAGACGGTCAAGTCAATGGTGTGGTGATAAATGGAGAAGACCTCACTTGGAGGCTATGAAGCTAAAAGAAAAATAAAATTAGTTGAGAGGGTTCAAGAGTGAGAGAGAGCACGGAATTCCTTCTTTTAATTTATATTGACTTTATATATGGGAGTGTTCCTGAGGGCGTTCTTGGTCAATCTAGATACGTCGCTGAGCTCATTGACCTTCTCCTCCTCAGATAGGGTATTTTAGTATATTTTTATTTCATTCAAATATTTAGAGTGCATCATCTTCACATGGGAAACTCATAATAGTTCCTCTAATTATATAAGAATAAAGTGCTACTGGGCCTTTTCCATGTGGCAGACTCATGTTAGTCCTTCAGATTGCGTAAGGTAAGGTATGGAGTCTGCCTACGTGGTAGGATCTTATTAGGTCATTAGGCTTGGCAAACATGTTAGGTGCATAGGGACGCTCTAACATAAGTTGACTTATTTGTCCCCCAAGTTCGTACAGTAACTATTGGGATAGATCTAGAGTTCCTGATGAAGAACAACGATTTAGGACTCCCTAGGGAGGATCGTCAACATCCATCTGGGCAGGATCTTTTCAAAAAACCCTTACGGTGATTGTTCTTCCAAGGAGGATCCTTCCAAAACATCCTTCTTCAAGATATCCTCTTAGCATCCAAAGTGCATTTTTCAAGAAGGTTTACAATCATCTGAATTCTATTTTCTTGGTTCATCCTTTTCGTTTGAAATATGTTACTTTCTAATTGGCCTAGCCAAATCGAATCACTAACTTTGGGAACTGGGATCCTCTCTTGATCTTTTACAGATCTCGTATCATTTGTATTTTAGTATTAGTGAATGGTTACTTTTTAATTTATTAATTACCAATCACGTTAATAAAATTTGCTCAAAAGAAGATTAGATCAGGAGAAGATCCTAATCCAAAATTTAGGATACTACTCACATCACAAAATCTTATGTAATTGTCTAAAATTTAAAAGTTTTTATTTACACTAAATACAAAGTTCTCTAAGCCCCAGCCTTTTAAAATCCAAAGGAGAAGTCGGTGTCTGTCGGACTCACATCTTTTAAAAAGTATTATAAAAATTTTTTGGGTAAAAGATTTCAGAGAAAATAAAAAAGAAGCGAAGCAAACCCAACAGCTCAAGAGATCAAATTGCTTAAGGTAAGATAAACTAAAGTTTCCCATGTTATTAATTGATTTATTATAAATAGTACTATCATATTTTGTTGCCATTAATGTGGACTTCATGAGGGTCTATCCGAGAGTCTAAATATGTACGATAAACTAGAGATGACAAATAAACCAGACTCCGCTCGAACACAGATAAACCCATATGATCGGGGCGGGGTTCAGCCCATACCGGATATTTAAAAAATACATATTTGGATACATTTTATTAAACCCAAATGCATCCGGGTCTCGTTCTAGGTTCATTTGAAACCGGACTTCGGTGTTGTGATGATAAGATTCTCTCCTCCCCCCTTCTTCTCCCTCTCTCTTTTTGGTAGAGTAGTTACAAAATTTTTGTTAAATTTTAAGTAAATAAACAAAGAAAGAAACTTTTAGAAAGCAGTTTATTTTAGCATAAAATATGTCTCCAAATTGTTAAATTTTCTTTAACAAAAATGTAATTATCTATCTATATCAATAACATCCTTCATTGTGATCTCACGTTCGTTAAAATGATCAAATTATCCTCGAATTATCACAATAAAGAGTATCTATGTTATTTAGAGATGGAGACCTAATTACACTTGTAGTCCAATGATAAACTAGTGCTAATTCGAGTCCTTATAGAGACTTTATCACCTTTCTACCAAATGTAGAATAAATGTATATTTCTTCTTATTTGTTAGTGACAGTAGATTTTTTAAACTATACTCAATAGATTTTTTAAACTATCCAGACCATACCATAAATGTGTTTATCTAGATTCTATATATCCCAAATTGTATTATATCTGTTGTAACTATTTATAGGGGGGAAATAAATGACACTCAGACGGGGACCTATTTGATACAAAATAAAGTTTTTTAATATGTTGAAACATTATAAGAAATTGAGAATCCCCTTGTTATTTTGTGCCAAATAAAAGCGGCCCCGAGACACTCCGTAGTCTTCTTTCATTTCGGTTTCTCTCCTGTAAGCTGCTACGCCAGTGGCACGAGCTAAAACATTTAACATTATCCAAGTTCACAATTAAACCCATTACAACTCTAACTGAAGAAGCTTTCACTTGCAAAATTCAAAATTTTTTCAGAGCGGGATGGCAAAGAGAACGCGGCATAAGGTATCATTTCAGATTATATATATATTTATATAAATGTATATGTCAATCGTTATTGTTTTTTGATAATTTTATAATGCTAATATGGATTCTTGTTTGTTACTATGTGGGTATTATTCTTTGTTAATTCATTTGTTTTTACATTAATTTGATACTCTAATCAGGAGGAAATTTCTGAGGATTTGATCAATCGACTCCCAGATGATATTCTTATTAATATTATATCTCATTTAACTCTTAAGGAAGCTGCAAGAACCAGTGTTCTTTCCAATAGATGGAAAAATTTGTGGACTTTTACTAATTCACTCGAGTTTGATGCTTCCGAGTCGCTTTGGAATGTTGGGTTTGGTAATTTAGAACAAGAAAGGTCCAAGTACATCAACTGGGTGAATAATGTCTTAAATTTGCATAGAGGCTCCTATATAATTGAGTTTAAAGTACGTTTTGATCTGTGTGATTTCCATCAAAGTGATATTACCAATTGGGTTTACACAGTGTTGGGAAAGAGAGTTCAATACATTAAGTTGGATTTGTGGCCGGGAAGATATGGGCAGTATTACACATTTCCGCAAGAGTTTTATAACAGTATTGAGAGTGGCCGTGGTTTATCTGGTATTAAGTTTCTAAGATGTCTTCACTTTAAAACTGTGAATGTCAATGGAGAGAATCTCGAGCTTTTTATACAGAATTGTCCACTTCTTGATCGGTTGTGCGTGGACCACTCTAAAACTTTGGTAAGGTTAAGGGTTGCTGGTTCATCAATCCAGTTGAAGTACTTGGAAATTCAGTCTTGTTACTTAATGGAAGAAATTGAAATCTCTGCCCCGAGTCTTTTATCTTTTAGGTACTATGGACAAGCAATCAAGATACACATTGAGAATGTTCCCCAACTTGTTGATGTATCAATCCGTGGGAGCCACACATTTCGAGTGACGTATTTCGTTGGTCCAATTATAAGCTGTTTCCCTCAACTGAAGACCCTTGAGTTGGATAGCTGCAATGAGGTTAGTATTTAAGGTTTTGCATGGCTTTTTATATAATTTTTAAGCCTATCTTCTTATTTTAATTCTAATTTTCAGGTATATATGCAATTCTCACTGTTTGAATTACCCAAACTAATTGACTTGAGACTTCGGGTTACAACACCTAATCGTGAAAGCCTACTTGGCTTGACTTGCATTATGAAGGCATGCCCCTTTTTGCAGAAGCTTATACTTCAGGTAAATGGTTTAATATATTACTCATTGAGTTGGGAAGCCTGGGATTATTGAGATGGTTGAAACAGTAGTTATGGCTTGTTGATCTCCTAAATATTTGAGCGTAGTCCTCTGTTTTCTTTATTAAGCATATGAGGTATCAATAAAGTAACCAATCTATCTTTGTATTTCGCACTTCAGCACTTGCATGTTCGATATGGTGATGATAATTCTCATGATATTATCCAATTATTATTTAAGATTTCAATGTCAGGTAACATGGTACTAGAAGATCATATATGTTGAAAGTTAATGCTTTTCAAATAGATTCCAGTGCCCTTCCGTTCCTTAGCGATCTCCTATAACTCTCTGTCAACAACATTACATTATAATAGACGTGTCAAAAGAAATTTCAAGTTAAAATAAGTGTTAATGTTTGAGCAGCTATAATGAATTGCATTAAACAACAATAATGAACAGCTTTCATAGAGCTGTACAAATCTAGTAGAGATTTTGTTGTTTCTTAAGGATTGTTCACGTGGACCCTTTAATATCTAGTTCTCTTGTATTCTATATTTTCTCTGCTGATTAATATGGTTGTTTAATCAGCTTGCATTTCGTTTTAGTATGGATGAAGGTAGAGAATGTGATTGCATTGGATCTTGTTATGAGTCTCTATGAATCTGACTATATTTTATTTTATTTTAAATGTTGTGGTCAAATTTCCAAGTTTCAGAATTTACCCATTCAGTTATATATTTTTTTCAGTATGATTTAGACATGACACGGTGTACTTGATTTTCATTGTTTCAGTTAAATGATCATGGCCGCCGACTAGGAAAGAAAAGACAACAGTTTCCTAGATACTCTCATCAACATCTCAAGGTGGTGGAATTACATGGTTTTCTTGGGCGCCAATTTGATGTTGAACTTGCACAATACGTATTTCAAAATGCAACCACGCTTGAGAAATTGATCATTGAACCTTCTAGATATATGAGGAAAAAAGTACTAAGAAATTGTGTAAAGATGCTTGAGGCTAAGGTACCCCACGGTGTCAAACTTGTTGTTGGTTCATTGTATACGGACTAGAATTGATCTGAGCTGAAGACACTATTATGCCCTTGTTAACTCTACATTTGATATTATTGTTTTATAGTTGTAAATTTTTATGTAAATCCATAGATATCAATAAGGTAAGGTACTCAAAACACCAGCCAACCGACTTTTTGTTTCTGCCAATATGAGTTGCATTTTAATTCCCTCTTCAGCCTTTTGATTGATAGTATTTGTATCTTTATATGTTATGATGTTAAGGATCGACCTGAATACTTGAACTCTTGGTTACTCTAAAGTAATGAATTTGAGGGATAAAATAAAATTTGCTAGTTTAGTTATTCATGGCAGCCATTAGACCCATCAACCATTTGTGATTCATATGAATATTGAAAGAAGAAGCCGGCTCCAGAGCTCACCAAGATTTCAGTTTGCTGTTGGGAATCTCGTTTTCTAATAAGTTAACATTTGCCTTTTTGTTTGAAATTTAAGTAGATCTAAAGTTGACTTAAATTAAATAAGAAACGTCTTGTATTGATTTAACTTTAATGTTAAATATTTCTTGAAGAGGCAATTAACATATTCATTTTCTCAGAAAAGCAACCAAAGTGTTAGAAGCTTTTTCCATGACTAAAAAACCTTTTTTAAAACAAGGTCGCATGCGCATACTATAAATTTACATTCATCAGATATTTTCATAATTTTTTTCCAAATCTTTGAAATAATACACAGCCGCAAACAAAATTTAAACCGGTTTGTATTTGAACTTCAAACTTCTTTTATCTTATCAATTGATCTTATGTTGATTCCTTTAAACCTGGCTTGGTTAGTGCACTCTGATAGCCATTCTTTTCATTTCCAAGGCTTCTTAGTGCACTCTCATAGCCAATCTTTCATTTCCAAGGCTTCTTACTCTTTCGTTATAGAAATTTATTATTGGATAATTAATTGCATTTATCTCCATTATATGTTTATTTGATTTCGGTTGTATCCGGCTACAAATGAAAGATTCAGAGCATGGGGTATGTTGCTGCTTTCCAAATCAAAAAAATGCCTTGAGATGTTAGTATTCACTGTTTTCACAGGAGACCGGATAACTTACTCATGGATCAAGAAGATGACCGAAACCATGTCTAAGCCAAACGTGGAGGAAAAAACCAAATTCAAAATTACATTGACTATGAGTTGTAATTATAAGCTATGAAATGGAAGCACAACCCTTAGAATTCAAGGTAAAAAAAAAAAAAAAAAAATCCTTGCTAAATTGTAAATTACAAAATTTCCTTTCTGTGAACCAGCAAAGCATAAATAACTAATTGAATTGCTACAAGTCTCCGAATTACAGAGGAAATGAATATCCACGAAGATACCTGGAATCCACGCCTGATTCACGAACCAATGCTATTCGCCCAGTTCGTGCCACCTACAATGTTAAGGCAACAATTTGAATATTCTAACTTCCTTTGATATCATACTTCAAACCCTTGTTGGGCTGCTAAGATCATGGCCGGACAAGAGATAAAAATATTCTAGGAAGCTGAAACTCGTTCTGCAACCACAGTCCTGTGTTCGAATGTATTAACAAAATTAAAGATTAAAAAACTGTAAGGCAAACCTCGCAAATTCCATAAGGCTCTAACAGTCTCTGCAGTGCAACCATCTTGTCCAAATCTCCTGTAAGCTGGAACAAACATAGAACGCAGATTCATCAGTATGCAAAGAAAGGATTGAGCATAAAAAAAGTAGTAAAAAATCATAGAGGAAAGCATCTGGGAATTCATTTAGAGTAAGCAGGCAAGCATGGCAGATGTCACGAGGCAAAAAAATTTTAAATTAACGACCAAATTCTAACAATGATTTTCTCGAACAGTTCACAGTTAAAATATCAGGTATCTGCAAATACTGGATAGAAAATAAGTGGATAAAAAAGTGATGTGATGATGCCTAAACAATATATCGATATCTACAAAAAGGTGACCTTACCTCAAGAGTAATTGTATGATCAGATACATCAACTGCTTTGGCCCTAAATATGTTGGCAATGTCGAGAACATCTCTTCGAGCGGTGGTATTTACAGCAACCTTTATCAACATCAATTCTCGTTCAGCAAATGGCAAATGAGTAAGATCCCGAACCTGAAGGAGAGAAAAATTACTTGTAAATTCTTCAATTCAAACACTTAAATCATAAGCCCATTTAAAAAAACGTTCCTTAAAAGCCTGCCCAAACATTTTGATCTAGAGAGAAATACATATACTGACACAGAACATAGAAGGATCAAAATTCATATAAGATGATGGGACCTGTAAATGCATCTTTTGATAAAATAAGATGGTTCCTTCCTAATAGTTTTATCACCTCATGTAGATTGATTAGCTTATAAAGTTGCTGCACCAACTTGCTAATTGATTCATCTGTAGCGGGAACAACAGTTGTAATCCGTGAGAGACCCTCAGTTTCTGCATGTCCAACTGCCAAACTCTGAGAAACAGAATAATTGAACATATTAGCAACCCTTGGATTAATGACAGGAAGGAGAGAAAGAGGAAGCAAAAAAGACGTCATATATACCTGAATGTTATAGCCCCTTCGAGAAAAAACCCCTGTAACAATGTTAAGAACTCCAGGAGAGTCATTCACAAGCATGGACAAAGTATGTGATCGGAGTCCACTTGTCTGAAAAATAATAAACCAAGCACTAATAAAAATCCACAAGAAAACTACCACCCAGCCAATTGCCTCATGCTAACTGCAAAGAAAGAAAAAGCTTTTCACTGAAGCTCAGGTGACTACATATATAAACGACATCCATATATAAGCAAAAAATTAGCAGATTTTAAACCACTGACTCCCCCATTTCCAGATTAAAAAAATAAAAAATAAAAATAATATCCTAATTGTCCTTTTCTCCCGAAGATGTACACTCTCAAGGCTCTGAAAGATTTTTCTTTGACATGATCAATAGGTGTACCTCATGGGCTTTTTGCTTAAAACATTTAGGCTCTTCTGTACTTTGGATGGAATTTAAAAATTTTCACGGTATTAGAGACTTGCATAAGCATAACCTAGCTTTGATACAATGATAAATTGCCACTTGATCCAACAGCTTAAGTTGATAGAAGAGCAGGAAATACTATTTAAGCCCTAAAAAACAACATTGAACCATGCCCACAAGTTCCAGTTGTGGGTAACTTGTACATTTGTAACAACCAAAGCACCTTCAGATGCAGGCAAAGAGAAGGAAGAGATACAGGAAGGGGTGGGGATAATAAAACCCAAGGAAATGACGAAAAGGAAAAGAAAGAATAGAACAAATTTAAGGCATGGAATATTTTCTTACATCTTCATCGTTTAGAACACCCCAGTGCGCATCAAGAACTTGATTTACAGTCAAGCCATCAGATGGTTCAACCGGATAAACATCTCCCTTCACAAACAAAAAATGAATATCAAATGCTCAATCCATAAATGAGTTACACAAGATCAATTAAACAATATATAAGCTAGAGGATAGGATTGATGCAAAAGAACAAACAAGAGATTACTTTGAAAGTCAATATTCACAAGAACAAGCATTACCAACCTATGGTTTCATTACGGACAAGTATAGGAACCCAAAATGGAAGTGTGAATGTCCATGTGACAGGACATATAAACAGGGAAATGGTGTCCATTCCAAACATAAATACAACATAGCTGACAAGATGGGTAAGTGGAACTAAGTAAATACATAACAAGATTTGTCGTTAGCAGGTCTCCAGTAGTTATATATTCATTTCCAAGCACACACGTCTGGCCCAACCAATAATAAAACATTCATAATCTAACATGAAGACAAATGAATGAAAAATTACAATAACCAAGAAATAAAAGCATTACAGGTGTGTATACATGTAACGGTAAATAGAATCTGACAGCAGGATATCACGAGAAATTTTGCAAACAGTTTTTCTGTTCCATTAAAAGCACAGCTTTCTCTGCATCAATATCTCATAAACAAGCTCACATAAGAGAAAATATGGAAATGCCAGGTTAGGATGGAATTTTTAATGCAAATCTTAGAGGCGTGCATACCTCTACAGTATCAGTTTCACTGAGAAGTGTTCTATGTCCTGCCCCAACAAGACCATCAACAGGGGGCGTTTCATTAAGATCTGGATAAGAAGCTGCTGAAAATCGCCAAAATGGAGCAGAAGCGCCCAACTTTTCCCTTCGCAAGGCAATCTACTAAGAATAACAGGTGCATAAGTAAACAAATGAATCTCTCTCTCTCTCTATCATTTTTTTCTCTATTTTTCTAGTAACTAATAAAAGGAGATTATTCCAGTCCATCCCTTTACTTGAGTTAGAAACACGAAATGATGTCTAGACATTTCTTTTAAAAATACAAAATGCCTAAGCAATGAAAATAACAACAAAATACACGTGTTTTTTTCAAGACAGTTCATAACCTTTCCAGTTCTCGCAATTTCTCTGATCCCAAATTTACTTAAGTTCCTTTGCACAGCAACCATCTTCCCTGGATCTCCAGTTACCTGGATTATGCATAAGATAGTAACTTATGTCACAAGAGTTTTAACAATGAAGGGAAGCTAGAAGACAGAAAATGCAGTTTATTTATAATGGCAATTTAAATTGTCTTCAGACTAGGAAAGCATTTGACAAGGCCAAATAGTTGCGATCAAGAATCAATATTTTTTGTGTCTTCAAGTTTATTGTGTTTTGAGGCATTTACTTGTCACCGAAAAAAAAAAAAAGGAAGAAAAAAGAAAAAAGATGGGTGGGGGAAGAAATTGCTTCAGCTTTTACTTCATTGAGGTAAATCAAAACTATCCAAATACTTAGATGTCACCATTGTTATTATCTATTCCTTTCCAAATACTCAGTTTTCATGATGGAAAGAGGCAATCCAAACTTCCAAGTCCATATCACATTATACCAAAGCAGAAAAAATTAAGAGTCTTGAAAGAGAGTCAAAACTGAAGAACATCCAAAGTCAGCATTGTCACAGTAAATAACATGTTCAAGTAGCCATTTGCTCACGAGGCATCAATATGATATAGAATTGGGGGGGTCAGGGGGAGAAGAGGGATTGCAATAAAATTCTAACAATCATCACCTCAATTGTCAGCGAGTGCTCTGAGATATCCACGATTTTTGCTCTGAATATGTCCACCAACCACCTGATCTGAATACGAACACCAAGACATGGAATTAGAACAATCTCAGAAAATGGAAAGATGAAAACCTGAACCTCAATCTCCAACGATCAAATGAACATGCTGTAGCTACCTCAGCACGGAACTTCGGATCTGCATTCACTTTTATAAGCATTAGTTCACGTTCAACCTGGGGTTCGTTCGAGAGATCTTCAACCTGATTATCAAATTTGAGGACAGAAGTTGAGAAATCAATTATAATACAAAAAAATTACAGGATAACAGCAGAAATTGATTAAGAAACTTTAAGGAAATCCGAGAGGCACATACGTCTAGAAGGAGGCAGTTAATCCTAAAAAATTATAAGGTTAGGATATCCACGTGCCAACTTGAATATAATTGAAGAATGAAATTCTCAAGGAAGAAATAAATTTCGAGAGGGAGATTCCAGTGTAATGTGATAACCTTCAAAACATTAACAAGTTTCTGAAGCTGCTCCACAACTTGCTGCAGCACCTTATCAGTTCCATAAACAACTATGGTGAAAAGTGCCTTGTCCTTGTTCAGACCGACAGCGAGGGACTCAATGTTATATCCCCTCCTTGCGAAGACCCCGGCAATCCGGTTTATCATTCCACTTTCATCCCCGACGAACACAGAAATTGTGTGCCGTCGCACACTGAATTCATAACAGTAGTAGCAGAGAGCCAAGGCAAGCATATTAGCATTAGCATCCAAAAGAAAACTCAATAGTTATTAATTATTAGAAAAAAACTAGCTGGCACAAAATCAGCAAGGTGGCAACAAGTTTTTTACATAAACAAAATAAAAGTTCGTAACAAACTTGCATAATTTATGAATAGGATTACTGATTTGCGTAATTCATAAACAAAATAAAAGTTCGTAACAAACTTGCATAATTTATGAATAGGATTACTGATTTGCGTAATTTCTCAACGTAAAGCCTTTATCAATACAAACTTACAAATCAAAAGCAGAATATATACAATAACCAATTAAGCAAAGCAAGGTTCATCACGATTCAGCTTGAAAACCCAAATGAGAAAAGCAAGCATGTAATCGAAAAATACATAACAAATGCACAAGCTTTATTTACTGAAAGAGTCATTTGCATACTTCATTAAGGCGCTGCCCTATATAACCCAAAGCACACCCCCAGAAAGGGAAAAAAATTAAAATAAAATAAAAGAAGACTACGTTTCCCTTTTAGTGTGCTTCTGTAGAAGGGTCTATCTGACGATACACCAGGGAATTAATTTAAGAACTTCATAAAAAAATGTTTTGGCAAAAAAAAATCACATATCAAGAGTTTCTCCACAAAAACTCCAATCACTTTTCAATTCCAAAAAGCACCTCCTTTATTTCATCTAAATATCATAAACAAAAACAACAGTTCTTTGAACTATTTAATAGCACTTCTAAACATATCAAAAATCGTTCTCAACTTCACAGAGGCTCTGTATGGTGTTGTCGTTTGGACGTTATACTTATCCTTATGAAACAAAGCTGCTAAATTGTTCGATAAACAATTACAACTTACGAAGCCCTAAAATCGTAGACACATAGCCAGCACACATATATACAAAATTATCTTGATCTAACTGAAAAATCGCACATGCAATCATCCACCCACAGCCAAACATAACCTTTATTTATACACTACAATTAACTTGTCCAACATCTAATCATATCCATGCAACCAATATTCAAAATCTCCACACAAAAAATCACCCTGTCCCAGTTGAAGAATCACAATTATACACTAGCTACATTACCAACACAATAATCTTATCACAGAATCAGCTCAACCCGTATAAAAGAACACTGACGCATATATGAATATAAGAAAAAGAGTGAATGGAGTGAATACTTGGAGCGGTTAGTAGAAGGGGAAGTGAAAGTGCCATCAGTGATCTTCTCATCGACACTTCTTGTACAGACGGCGAGTTTCTTGGGTTCATAGTGAAGAAAGCTCTTGTCAGATTTTGAGAGCCAAGAGGAAACTGACGGCGAAAAACTTAGAAATTTTGAGCACCCAAGATTAGGAAGCGAGTCGGAGCAGGGCTTTAGGAAACGGGTTGATGGTGATTGCAACGTTGGATTTGGAATGGCCGCCATTAAAGAGGAGGACGATGAAAGACTGAAAGCAAGCGAGAGAGAAACTGACAAACGAATTTACTGTTCTTTTATTTGCTCGGTGTGTGCGATGTTTCGACAATTAGTATGTAGATGACGTGGATTATAGATTTTTTACTTGATGACGTGATTATTATATTACAACTACGAAAATCAAAATAAATGAGCCCGGCCCGCCCGGCCCATCATCTCATTTCTTCAGCCCTAAATTCGCTCGCCATTAGCCGTCTTCTTCATCTCTCTACCCTCTCAGAAAAACTATCACTCTGGCCCTCACCTTTCTGCTCAGTGTGCTCACTCATCTTTCAAATCCACAGCATTCGTTTCTCAGCCGTGGGGCGCTTTAGCTTCTGTCACCGTCGGTAATCTTATCTCAGCCTGTTTCTCTCTGTTTAATGTTGTTTCTTATGCAATATGCAGAATTGAATTCACTGTTTCGTGTATGGGTTAGATTCATATTAACAATAAAATTAATCCCAAATCAAGTTTTATCTTGTAGTATGTTAATTTCATGTAAATTTTTCACCTTTACAATAGTCGTATATTTGAAGATCTAAATTTTGTTTCGAGATTATATGACTTTATTAGTTTGTTTTGTTGCATTTTTCCATTTTTTTTCTATTTTAAATTTTTTGGTTTTTGTATAGCATATGCATTATGCAAGGTAAGGTTTCATTGTCGACTGATTAGATACATCCTTTTTAAAAAGATCATCTCATCTTGTTAAACTGTGCTTGAATAAATATATAGATAGTGTCAAAGGAAGTTTACTGGGAAAAGAATTTCTTTACCCACCCAAATACAATTTCTCACCATATCTGGCTTTGTATGATTTAATCAGTGGACATGGATTTTGATGATCTTGTGTTGCTTTTTTGTGGGCAGGTGGCTAATTTAACTTCATATTGAACTTTCTCAATTATTAGTTGAATTAATTGGATTTGAAACATTGAGTTCTTAAAATCTACCATTTTAATAATTGATTATATGATAAATCTCAAGGACCAAGTATTATGACCACGGTGACATTGTTTCTGACATGCAGGCAGCATGTTGTGATAGACAGGGTGAGGTCAACAGAAGAAACCAAAACATAGGAGACAGAGACACAGAAAGAGATCAGCAGAAATGGCTTTGTGCAGAGTACGCTCAGCTTCATCCACACTCTTCAATAGGCTTCTCCGTCCTTCCATTCTCAACAACAACACCACATATCGCTATCTGTCCTCTGGTACTTTTGTTTTTATATTATGGAATCTCGATCCTTTATCCTCAAAAGTTTGAATTATATTATATTGCCATTGTATTTCACAGAAATTGAATCAGTTGGTGGTCCTTCAAAACAAGAAAAAGAAACTGTGCGTGATAAGATAATGAGACAGATGGCTCATGTTGACATAAATTCTCAAATTGGAAGTTGCATGCCACTTGCTTGTATGCGTATTGGGACCATCATTCACAACATTGAGGTAAATCCAGGTCAAGGTGGCAAGCTAGTTCGAGCTGCAGGGACGTCAGCCAAGATTTTGAAAGAACCCTACTTCAAGTTACTGTTTAGTAAGGCTACCTTCTGGTAATGAGAAACTGATTGACACTAGATGTAGGGCGACCATTGGTACAGTGTCTAACCCCAGCCATGGGGCTAAGAAGCTTAGGAAGGCTGGTCAGAGCCGTTGGTTGGGTAGAAGACCCGTGGTTAGAGGAGTAGCCATGAATCCGATTGATCATCCTCATGGTGGAGGTGAGGGACGAAGCAAAAGTAGCGGTAACCATGGAAGGTGTTCACTTACACCTTGGGGCAAGCCTTGCAAATCTGGGTATAAAACTGCATCTCCTAAGAAGAGAAAGAAATTAGCCTTCTGATAATATTGTCCTTTTGTGCTAGTTAGCATTTTCAGTATTGTTACATTATTTTGTTTTCTTTGCAGTTAGTTTTTATTCAGTTTTAACCGATCAATAATGAAACTGAATTTTAATTTCCGATTGAACTTATTGTCAAACTAATTTTACTCTTCTGTCATTTCAATTTAGCATGATTCAAGATGCTGAATACTGTGCTTGGAAATTGTAAATGGGAAAGAGAGATAATATGGGTTAGAATATAGATTTCATGTTTTGTTTTCTCAGGTTTAGAAATACTCTGTTCTTTTTCATTTGTTCAATTTGGTTAGTGGTGATTCTTAAGAGTCACTGCATGTGTGTTTATGTATTTCTCTTTTGCCTTGATTCTGTTTGTTGGGGAGTTTATACAGATTCTTCTTTTTATGCTTCACATGCCACATGAGAGGTCGAAGCCTCTGTGTCTGATTAGTATTGACTTGCATCAAAGTAACTTTAAACCACTGTAACATGTTTATGATAACAGTCTGAGATCTCCTTGAAGCATTCAGAGCATTTTATTTGATAGTCTTGGCGTGCATAAACAGCAATTCCTGTTTTAAGTAATCAAAAACTGTGATTTATTATTTGATGGGAAGTGTGTTTAAAGTACTTTAAAATGCTAAAGCGATTTTTCCGTCTGATTGAAGTACATGAAAGCACTTTTGACTACACCTGTGGGTTTTTGGCAAAGTGTTCAACAGCATTTTTTATCTTTTTTTAATTATTTATCCTCAAGGTAGTTTTCTAGTTATTCTTGAATAGAACACTTAGGTTCCCTTTATGGATTTCTGAAAGAAATTCCTACATAAGCATTTCTCAAAAGCACTTTTATACATCGGCATTTAGAAAATGTCATTCCAGCGTTCACATAATTTACATAGAGAGTTGGTGAGATGTATCATTCAATATCAGCTTGACCCTAGTATAGACTTGGGCTGGTGTTGGTCTGAATTCTGAGCTCTGAATAAAAAAAAAAAGATAATAGCTGCTTGAAACGGCTCCTGTGACTGCAACATTTTTACTTGTTCCCATTTACAAATCTTAGTCAATTTAAAATTGTAATCGATCTTGCATTTATCGGTGCCCATTTTGAGCTTATTCTTGGGAGACCAACCGGACCAAATTTGGAGGCACATTTGGAGAAGTTGCTCTTAAAAATTTTCTGCCAATAGTAAGTGGATAAGATTTTTATTATACTAGGTAGCGCTAATTAATTTGCCATTTGAGGAATGCTATTATGTTATAAGTGTGGTAATAGAAACAATGTAATTAGACATATTTGTTGAAAAAAAATATGTAATACATCCAATCGACTGGTAAAAGCTTACTAATTTTAGCAATTTATACATATTTACCTTAAAAACAGAGTAAACAGAGGAATTCTGTGCCTTTCGAATTTTCAGTTTGATGTTTTGCTTTTCATTTTGATTAGATTTGGGTTTCGAAGAGATAAAGCGCGGGTTTACATGCTAAACTCGTTAACAAGCACAAAACCTTAATGATGGGGACAAATATCCACTTTCTAAACTGTTACTGTTGCACGGTTCCCCTACTTTTTTTTTTTTTTTTGGTAATCTGATCAACCCATGAATTTTTTTTTTTTTTTGGTTTTTCCTCCAAACTTTTATTACATGTTTTTGATGTGGCTACTTGCCACGCAAGGTTTGATTTTTCAAAAGCTATAGCTGAGCTTCACATCAAAGAAAGTGGAAACCGCGGATTCCATATTTCCAATATTATTCTCCTTCCATTGCAAGGACAAACTAAAACCAATTTCCTCGAATCCTGATCATAAAAGGTACCCTAATCCAAATTAGCTACATAACAAAACTCCCTATCGGTTTGATTATTTTTTTTTAAAAAAAGTTCTATAAATAAGTAAAAGCCACGTTAAAAATCAACCACTTTTCACCTTCGCCGCATGATCAGACTCGCATTCCTTCTTTCAGAAACAAGTGAAAATTAACCAAAGGTAGAGTCTTGTCCGATAAAATTAATATATGCAAATGGCGAATTGCTATGGCTACCCTTCTCAGAGGAGGGCAGCTGCCCCCACTCCCCGAAGCGTGCCAACGTGGGAGCAAAGATTCTGCTGGGAGGTGGGTCGCGTGCCATGGAACAGAGTTTTGAACTCCAAGAAATATACGCACGACTCGCACAAAGTCATGTGCTGGAATGATTCAGCAGGCGAAGAGGCTTTCAACGCGGCCAAGCTCCGGTACCGGGCAAAGATCAACGGGCTTCCATGCACACTGCCTCTGCCAAGTCGGGACAAATACATTGATCAAGTTGAATGGACCGCCCCTAACTGTAACAGTAGTAACAACAACAACAACAACAATAATAATGTTATTGATGAGCTTTTAGATGGTTTGGACGAAGCTTCTCCGGTGGGACGAGAACAAGAAGAAAAGAACTGTAATGTGCCGCTGAACACCAGTTTCGAGGTTTCGTTTCATCGGATAAAGCCTACGGGTTGGGATGATGATTGCGTCGGCCGTGATCGGTTATTTGATCGGAGAAATCATTTGCTCACGGGGATGGTGGTCGGAGAATGATTATGAAATATATACATGTGCGCATGCTTATATGCATGCATGGTTGCTACAATATTATATTAATGGAGATGCAAATGCATGGTGACGATAGGCTAATTGCTGATAAACTGTGTACGTATTTTGTGTAGGGTTTGAGTTTTTACGTACGTACCAAATTTGTAAATAGGGTAACACTTTTCTTTCTATTTAGAAAAACTTACTGGCTTTGCTATATGCTCCATTTTATGATTTTCTTTTGTTTAATATTTACTTTTTAATTACTTGTTAGACTACATAGGACTAATCATTCTCATTTTCTCTTTAATTTGACGCTAAATTATTTAAAAATATTCTAAGGAGGGAAGAATAGTAAACGAACAAAAAAAAAAAAGTTTTATATGTTATTTCTCAATGGGAGAAATGAAACAAATAATTAAAAATTTGATGAGAGTGTAAGTGATGAGTATGATATTCATCAAGAATGAAAGGTTAATGATTAGAGGGGACTATAATGGACTCTTCCAGATCTTTCTACTTTCTAGAGATAATCTTCAGTTAAAAAATGTGAGCACGTACTATTCTCATCATAGTCAATTAAAAAGGTCTCAAAGGAACCAACTTATTATAATGTAAACAAACAATTTCATTAAAATACAGCTTAATAACACAATTTGCGAAAATTGCATGCGTGAGCCGTGAAAGATTGTGAGGGTAAGATCAATCATATATTTATATGTTAATCGGATTTTAAATTTTATAAATAATTCTGGCATTGAACTGATGCATTTTTAAGATACAATTCGCAGGCGGCATTATTGTCTTTTTAAATAATGTTAGAGAGAGACAGAAAAGAAAAAAGATTAGGAAAGATAATAATTTAATAAATTATGAATAATGTTGTATGATATAACGATTAATTCAACATTTACAAGAGACAAAAGTAAAAAAAAAAAAATTATCTTGTAATGAAATACTTTTCGTCTGTTATATATCTTTGTCATCTTTATCTCTGTGGTTTAATAACAAATTTTTGTGAAAACTTGTGTAAAGTTAAGGATTTTAGGCCAAGGTGCGAATGTCACTGCTAAAAAAATTGTTATCATCAAATTAAATTAAAAAAAGGAAAAGAATATTCTTGGATAATTTCTATTTTTACCAACAAATTTCAGAAGAAACTTTTTTTTTCACATCATCATCTAATTATTTTTATTCCAATAAAAAAATTGAAAAAAAAAAACGAATGTATGTACTAAAAATACTCTCTCAAATTAGGAAAGCATAATTAATTAAAAAATTGAAAAAAAAAAAACAAAAAACAAAAAACAAAAATTTGATTGAATTAAAAAAAGGCACCTGTGAGAAAACATGTAAAGGCGTCTCTTTCTCCCCACTCTCTCTATATTTCTTCAGATCATACATATGATCGTTCAGTCATGTATCATTAATTCTTATTATTTTTTATCATAAAACCTTGGCCGTCCGATTGGATGACCCATTCCCGCTCCGACGTGACATGTTCCCGGCTTTGCTAGACCCCGCCAGAGACGGTCAGTTTTCTCAGTCTCATTCTATATCCTCTGGTTCTACAAAAGACGTCGTCGTATTCGTCACAAACAATGAATCCATTGTCAAAACAGTCAGTTTTGAGCTCCAATACGCCTTCAGTTTCGAAATCATCGAAGCCCACCAGGCCGAGATTGCATAAGATGCGAAAGCAATCGAATTTGAATTCGAAATCGAATTCCCAGAATTTGAATTTGCCAGGGGTTTCAGTTTCAGAATCCGGAATCAGGTCCGGGTTCAACCCGTTTGGGGAGCAACCGGGTCCGGGTTTGGGTGCACACGAGTCACTGGAAAAAAATAAAGGTGGGTTTCTGTTTGGAAGTAGGAATAGTGATCATAGTTATAAAAGCTATGATTTTGCTGAATTGAACATAGAGGAAAATTTGAGAAAGTTGAAGATTGATGGTCATTATGGCAATGTGGAATCTGAGCTTGAAAATGAGTTGAAGCAGAAATTGAGTTTTAAAGATAGTGGGGGGAAAGATGATGTGAAGAATTTTGTATTTACTAGTAGTAAAAAGAGTAGTGATTCATTTGCTGCATCAAAAGGACTTCCTGATCAAATGAAGAATTTGAACATAACTAGTAAAGGTGGCAGTGGGTATATTGTTGGAGAAAGTGAGAATACACTGTCAAACGAGATGGGGAGGTTGAAAGTTGGAAGTGTGAGTAGTGATTCTTCTGCTGGTCAAGCCGATATGGGAAGAATGTCATCTCATATTTTTGTCAAGGATAAACAAACTGGAAATTTGGGTGATAAGAGGTTACATGATTTGGATAAATCGGTTCCCACTGAAGTTGTTTTTCAGGCGGGATTGCAGGGTAAGAATAGTAGTGGTGGAGAAGATCCTGTAGGCAAAGCGAAAGATGGTGCAATACCGAGTGAAACTGCCTCATCATCATCTTCTTTTTCATCTAGTGGCATGCTGTTTCAATCAGTTGATAATGCATCAAAAGTGCCTGATGTTGATAGAAGTAACCGAATGAATGGGTTTAGCTTTACGAGCACGCAAGATGGTATGGCGGCACCCTTTGCAGGATTTAGAACCCCAAATCAGAAAGTTAATTTATTCTCCGGGGTAGGTCAGGAGGTAGAGTTCAGTGCAAAGAGGAATTCTCTTAGAGACACAAAAGTAAAGAAAAAGAGGGGAAAGTTGAGGAAGCCAATTTCCATTCCGCAATGGCATGGACAGGATTTTGTCTCAGGGGATAGTGGTTCCCAGGAGAATCCAGAGCTTTCAGAATCTTATTCGCCAATGGATGTTTCACCGTATCAGGAAACATTGGCTGATACTAGATGTTCAAGAGAAACGTCTGTGGCATCAGATGAGTCTTTCAGTCTTGACAACAATGATGCATCTACTGATTCACAACCTGCAGCCTCCAAATGTTGCAGTTGATGAAGAGTTGGTCACCGCTACACAACGGATGGATATAAATGATGAGGATGTTGAATTTAGGGATACAAAAGAGGATCATTCTGATAGAGGTGTTGGTTCTGATGTTCCTCAAGATGAATCTGTTTCTGGGACTGAGACTGAAAGTTTTAAATCCGCAAATGAGGAGATTGATTTTAACTTTGACACCGCTGATAATTCAGCTGAAACTGAAGCAAGTTCAAGTGCAGGCATTCAGAGGCAGGATAGTGACAGCAGGATGCAATTTAGTTTTCCTTCTCATGCAGAAGACACAGGCGGGTCCAACTTCACCTTTGCTGCATCTTCTGCTAGTCAAAGTCACTTATCGGCATCGAAACACCACCATAAAAAAAATTTGGTTAAAATTGGTTTCAAGTCAGTTAATACCACACCAAGTTCAAAAGTTCTGCATCAATCATCCTCCGTGCAGTTTTCTTCTTTCTCTAGAGCTTCACCGCTTTTGTCTTCCCGGCAGGGGGAGAAAGGAGATCTATTTTCTTCTCGACCTAAAGGGGAACGTAATTCTGAGGTGGATAGAGAACAGGAAATCAAGCAAGAACCTAATTTGGCTTCTGCTGAAAGTATTGCAGCTCAGGAAGCATGCGAGAAATGGCGATTAAGGTTTTTCTTTATTCCCTTTATTTTCTTTATTTTTTTTTCTTTTCTGAAACTCACATTAGAAAATTCTTATTTTATTCATTTTAGGAAATCTCGGTTTGGTACTTTGATTTGATGAATGTAAAATATGCTTATCCCATCTTCCAGCTTACAAGGTAATTTATTTTTGAAATGATATATGTATCTCAGGGGAAACCAAGCCTATACAAATTCAAACCTGTCCGAAGCTGAGGACTGTTACACACAAGGGATAAACTGTGTATCTGAAAGTGAAACGTCGCGAAGTTGTCTCAGGGCATTAATGCTTTGTTATAGCAACCGTGCAGCAACACGTATGGCTCTTGGAAGAATGAGAGATGCACTATCAGACTGTATGTTGGCTGTTGCCATAGATCCAGACTTTCTCCGAGTGCATGTTAGAGCCGCAAAGTAAGGCTCTCCCTTATATTTCTGATTTCTCATTTTGAGTGAGCAGTAAAAATAAACTCCTATTGGTTGTTCCCTAATAGTCCTAATATCTGAAGAGTTTCTGAATGTGCTATTTGTGAATAACAAATATAGGGGTTTCGAAGTTTCTAATTTTTCTCGACTCCTGCCAGATCATCTTGTTTTTATTGAGTTTTTGTCATTTTGTTAATACTAATTAGTATTAATGTGCTGTAACTTTGTTGAACTGCATTGTTGGGCTTACCTATTCTGCATTGTGTTTGATCTTTGTCACATAAATTGTGATCTAATTTATGCTTATTTTTACTTTCTAAAAGTTGTTACCTTGCGCTTGGGGAAATTGAAGATGCATCAAAGTATTTTAGAATGTGCTTACAGTCAGGAAGTGATGTCTGTGTGGACCGGAAAGTTGCAGTAGAGGCCTCTGATGGTCTTCAAAAGGCACAGGTATCATGAAACCTCTAACTGAATAATAATTTATCTTTATTTGTCCTATTAAGTTAGTTTATGATGGGTGCATATTGTATTTGACATCAGTTATTAATTGCAGTTTAGTCACCAACTACATTAAATTTTTGCATATTATTCGTAGCAAGTATTTTCCTAGTCCTGGCTGGTTTATGCTAGAAGGTTTATTATTGTTATTCATTCACATTCTTTTGAATCTGCATGGCTTCTAGTTGTTCAGATCCTATGGTTATCTTCTGATACATACAACGTCATTCTAGCATTGTTTGTCAGAACTAGCATAGGAATATTAATCCAACTTTGCTAACTTCTCATATCTGTAATAAATCATCTAAATGTTTTGGTTATTTTTTTCCCCATTTTTTAACTTAATTTTGAGGAAATTTATGGTTTCTCGAATGACATTTGACTTATTCAGTGTTCATCCTGTTTGGCAGAAAGTGTCGGAATGCATGCAACGTTCTGCTCAGCTTCTACAAAATAAAACATCCAATGATGCTGAAATTGCTTTGGGAGTAATTGATGAGGCTTTGTTTATAAGTTCATACTCAGAAAAGTTACTTGAAATGAAAGCAGAGGCTCTTTTCATGGTTTGCTTTACAGTCTTTTGATGTGTGATACTTTTACATGTACAAGAAATTGTTGTTGGTCCAGAGTTGTCTATGCCCATAAGCATTTACTACTGTGTTAAAGTAGTGGTAAATTTGATTTAACTATTTTTTTATGCAGCTACGAAAGTATGAAGAGGTAATTCAGCTGTGTGAGCAGACCTTTCATTCTGCTAAAAAGAATTCTCCTCCATTGGATGCCAGTGGCTGGTCAATGGAGCTAGATGGTTCTGGACCCACAAAAGATGTCTCCTTTAGGCTTTGGCGGTGTTGCTTAATTTTAAAATCCTACTTTACTCTGGGAAGACTGGAGGAGGCTATTGCTGCACTTGAGAAACAAGAATCGGGGTATTCCTGATTCTTTTGCAAATTAAATTTCTTTCACTTTTATTTGTTATACCACGATATTCTTACTGTTACTTCTTCTTCATCATTTTTTGGTTTTCAATTTCTTAATTTTATTATTATTGTTATTATTATTATTATTATTTTTCCGCCTCAGGAATGGAGGAAAGATGGTGGAGTCATTGATACCTTTGGCTGGCATAGTCCATGAGCTGTTACGCCATAAGGTATGCCCACTCTGTGCTTCGACACATACTATCTCTCTCTTTCTCATCCTTTCTCTTCTCTTTAGTGCTTTATGCGTTCAATCTTCCATCCTATCAGTGAAAGGATAAAATAATATTTGGTGCATAGGAATATTTTTGTTTTTGAGTATTGCATTTGTTTTATTTTGATGTAGTCAGCTGGGAACGAAGCATTTCAAGCAGGAAGACATTCAGAAGCTGTTGAACGTTATACTGCTGCTTTATCTTGCACTGTGGAGTCACGTCCTTTTGCGGCTATTTGTTTCTGTAACCGAGCGGCTGCTTACATGGCATTGCGCCATATCACTGATGCTATTGCAGACTGCAACCTGGCTATTGCTCTCGATGGAAATTATTTGAAGGTTTGGTTCTAAACCTATTCTTTATAGCTCTTAAGTGAATAATGAACTTTGCCCTTGAAGTTCTTATATGATTCTAAGTCCACTGGCCCATTTATGCGGTAATGTATCTGAGATTTTGATGATTCCATATCACCCATTATGATTAAATGGGACATTGGAAGCCTATTTAATCTAATTACTCATGAATAAGCCAATTGACTAGCTCATGTAGCTCGAACTACTTGCGGGCAGGCTGTTCATACTGGGCAGCAACCTAATCCCTTTCATGAAAGTAGTAAACTAAAATGTATATTTAGATACTTTCTACGTGATTTTACCAGTGAGTTTTATCACAAAAGGAAAGCATTTGAATTGCAATTTATTTGGTTTATAATTATGAATAGAATACTACTAGTAAAGATGGTGATTATAATCATAGAACTGTTGGATAGGATAACCATTCTTGTGCATTTAAGTGCTGAGAAGAACTTATCAGGTAGAAGGTTGTTAGAAGTAATTACATCTTTTTAGGATACCTCATGCTCACCGTAGTTTTTTCCCTTGGAGCTGAGTTAGTTGGCCCAACTAAATTTCAGTTTAGGTTGAATTAGTATTTTTTGTTCAAAGTAACTTGTGAGTGAGCTTCACACAATAATACCCTGTAGATGATATACTTATTTTTATTTTTTACTCTTTTTTAAGGTTCTGGAAAAAATTATTCTTTCTTCCTATGATCTTTCAAGGTAAAATTGTGGTTGCATTCCGTTTAACAAGCTTTTAGCTAATATGTATGATCTTTTTCTACTCTATAGGCAATTTCCAGAAGAGCTACTTTATATGATATGGTTAGGGATTATGACCAGGCAGCTAATGATCTTCATAGACTTACCGCCCTTCTTACTAAGCAAATAGAGAAGAGTGATCAGTCTGGAACGTCTGACAGATCAATTAACTTAACAAGCGATCTCAGACAAACTCGTATGCGACTTACGGCAGTAGAGGAAGAAGCAAGGAAGGACATTCCCTTGGATATGTACCTTATTTTGTAAGTTGCTCTCTTTTTCGTGTTGAATGAAAGTTATCCTGGAACATGTAATGCATGAAAGTTTATGGGATGTGTGTTGAATGCTTAGGGAAATATGTAGATCTTGTTGTTGATTTGCTTTGATGCACAATAAATCTTGATATGAACCATTTTATTAAGCCTTTTCTTTTCCTCCCCTTGAAGTTGTTATACATGATATGAATTAGTATAACAGTGTGAGATGCTGAAAGTGAGGACAAATAATTAACTTAAGGATTTGTTTGTCATGGTTACAAATATATTAGGCATGTTTCTTCACTTCATGGCTTGTCATATTCTGGTTATATCTAACTTTACATCATTAGGACACTATCTGTTGATCTGTAAGAATTTTCTGTTAACTTAAACTTTAGCACATTGCATTTGAAATTTCATAGTTCTAAGTACTCTGAGTTGAAAGTATGAAGTGTGTTTTTTTTTTCCCCAAAATTATTACCAGTGGAGTTTTGTGTATGTTAATTATATTCATCATTCTGTTTCCACTCAAAATGTAGCTTCCACAAGTTGGATATCTGTTGTATTGGGTTTGTTATCGGTCATTGTTGGTAGATGTTACATGCTTTCGATCATATATTAATGTCTTAGATTATATCCATATGTGTATGTATATGTGTATTTTGGCAGCTCTTTCAAAAAGAAAAATGGAAAGTGGTTGCTATATGCATAAATATCCTTGCCATTAGCATATGGTCTTCCACCACTCTAGAGTGTAATCTAAACCTCTTCTCTGTATATCCAGACTGTTCCATCTGTCTTTCATTTTACAGGGTTTAGGGGTTAAGATTAAGTTGTTTGAATAGTTGTACATTTCGTGCAAATTCGTGCTTGCTGAGAGAATGAACTCTTTGGGAATTTTTTTTTTAATTTTTTTATTTTAACTCTTTGGCAATTTAAAATGAAAATAAAGTTATAAAAGGGACAATAAATGAAAGGAGCAAAGAAGTGTGCATTTGGAACTACTCTGCCTTGATCTATTATTTCTTATGTGCTCTCTATGGGGTTTTATCCAATGTTAATAAAATATAAGGAATTACTCTTGTACTTTTTCTACGCTTATATGTAGCATAAATGTTAATTGCCTTCTGAATTTAATGGAATGTGCTGTAATTGTTAGTGAAGTCATAACTAGTGGCAATCATTGTATTTTAATTTCACACTCTTAGATCCCTTCTATTTTACATAATGTGGCAGAGGAGTTGAATCATCTGTTTCGGCGCCAGATATCAAAAGGGCTTATCGGAAAGCTGCACTTCGACATCATCCTGACAAGGTTTCTTAAGTTATATGCTCAATTTGCTTGCTTGCTACTATTCACTCATCTAACAATCCACTGTTGATGTAGGCTGGTCAATCCTTGGTTAGAAGTGATAATGTAGATGATGGGCTTTGGAAGGAAATTGGAGCAGAAGTCCACAAAGATGCTGAGAAACTTTTTAAAATGATTGCAGAGGCATATGCTGTACTTTCAGATCCTTCCAAGGTCCCAAATTCATAGCCATAACTCTCTTTTCTTATTGTGCATTATTCTCTCATCTGACAAACTTTCAAGAGCGTGGGCATTCTGTTACCATCATTTTTTCTCTTTTTGTTTTTTTTTCCCAAATCCACTGTTGGAACTTTTAGGTGTCGCTAGCAAAGTGTTGTTAAGAATCATTGCTTGGGCTAGGCACTTTGGATTTTCTTGCAGTGGTGTGCCACTTCTTGTTAAGCCCTGAAGAAACTGTGCGTCCCTGACAGGGCACTGGGTTATGTTTGTCTTTGGTCAACAATGATAATTAAAACTATTTTCTCTCAATGTCAATGTGAATTTGACGTCTTAACAAACAAGCACCTAAAGAAGACACATGTATACCTTTGTTGGATCAAAAATGGTATACTTGGGCCCTCACCTATGATCTCAAGTTTGTGTTAAGTGGTATAGGAGATGTTCAAGTCATCCCCTTGTGTTCATTAACTGATAATAAGTCATAATATGTGTATGTTATGTTTGTGTTTGTGATTGATCCATGCGATTTATACATTAGGGTATTGCCACCTACCCATAAGTTCATACATTAGGGAATTATTTGCAGCTTAGGCTTAACCTTTTGGCCTGTATCAGCCTTTATGACAAATGATTGACCTCATCTTAAATTTACATATCATACATAATTGCTTGCTCTATTAAGTGGTTGTTACAAGCTCAGTACTCTCTTGCATCACCTGCCCTTCTCTATGCTAGGCCTAGTTAATGCTGCCTGTCTGTTTTATGCTATTCTGTTACTGAAGCTGTTTCTTGAATGATCTTGTATTATTCTTTTTTTATGCAAGAATAGCATTGACACTGTTTGTTGATTGTTCTTGATTTCTTGTATTATTCCCTTTTTATGCAAGAATAGCATTGACGGAATCAACTACTGTTTTATCTTTTCAGCGGTCACGGTATGATCTTGAGGAAGAGACAAGGACCACCCACAAGAAATGGAATGGAAGCAACACATCCAGAATGCGCACAGATGCTCAAAATTATCCATCGGAAAGGAGCAGTAGTAGGCGACAGTGGAGAGAAGTTCGGAGATCACATGGTGACTCAGCAGCGAGAGGTTCAGAAGACACTCGATCAAACAGATATTCGTGACAACTGTGTACAATTCACATGATATCACATGATAAGAATCCCGTGTTTGCCGGTTGTGTTATAAACAGGGCTATTCAGGTGACAAATTTATTCAATTAGCTTCAATCCGCACGTAGCCTCAAACAAGAGATGCTGCAGTCTTTCTTTGACCACTCAAGAATTCGTGGCATGTGTGTTCTGATGGAGGTACCGGATTCTTGAAAGCCAGACGAAGGATTGTGGTTAGTTCTTCTAAAAGAGATTTTTGCTAACCAAAAAAGTTTTGCCTGTCAAAGTTCAAAAGATTGTTGGAGTTTTGAGAAAGGATTTGTATCGTAATAACAAGATTCTTTTACTGAAAAGCAAAAGAAAAAAAAAAGGTTGGGGGTGTTTGAAAGAAAAAATAATAGGCACTCAATTACAAGATTCTGAGACAAGAGTGGGATGACTAACTGTTTGTGTAAATTGAACACTAACTCATGCATATGTGATGTGATGACATGTGACAAAGCAACCGAGAAACTTGAAGAAATCAGGTTCATACTGAGCAATTGGGCGGTGGGGATCTCTGATAGACTGCAGAAGAGTCATGTCAAATAGGTGAACAGTTTTGTTTTGATTACACATTTTAGTATGATTGGTTTCATTTTTTGTTTATTTAGTGAATTTAGTTTCTTCTTTTTGCTGTATTACACGAATGAGAATTACTTGTTTGTACAGTAGTTTCTTTAGGTGTTGCTTGCTACTAGTTGAATTTTCAATGAAGATCCTTCTATTGTTTCACATTTTGTGTTTTCCTCATTCGTTAAGTTGATTGATCTGGGGTACATATTACGTATTCCGACGACTATAATAATGAATCTAACCTGTTATAGAATTTTATATATGATTTGTGTTGCGTGCAAGCATGAGACTCACGTCATAGGCCGATTCCATAAACTTCTGCTTCTTTGTTAAATATCAAAGATATAATAATCAATGGTGTAATGTCACTTCTTTGTATATTTCCTCCGAAGAATGAACTCTCAATGATCCCCTGTATCCAAAATTCTGTAGCAGGATCACTGGAAACGTATACAATCTATTACCAAAAGGTTACATTCATGGCAAACAATACTTAGAACTTCTACCTTCAACGTAAAAATTGAGAACTTCCTTTCCAGCATTCTCACACGTATATTCCTAATCCAAGCTCTTTCGGCTCTGTTTCCACCATCCATGGTGGCCTATTGAGAGAAGAAAAATAAGCCATGACTACATACAAACTGAAAATAAGACTAAAAGAAGAAAACAGAGTTCAACTTGGGGATCAGAAACATTACTTGTTCATTACAAAGTTTATTGTTCCTTGTGATGCGCGTTCGAGAAGAAGTTCCCTTGCCTCAATTGCAATTCCTTCAGGCTGCCCAAAAAATTCAATGAGAAGCTGTAACAATTAAGGTAATATTGAGTTGCTAAATCATCTAGTCATTCTGCAAACCTCCTCTGGGAACCATACCCCCGGCTGTGTGGCTCCCTCGAGAACTGCAAGGACAAAAGCAGCTGTCGCGGTTCCCACAGATCTGAAAGATCAGAAAATTGTGTGCGCATGACGTCTAGTTTAAAGCATCCAATAATATGTTTTGGCGATTATTTCGAATTAGCAAGAATCGTTAAAGCAAAACATTTCACAGGAGTTTTCATACAGTAAGGTTACTGGATATGAAATATAGAAAAAGAGATGAGAAGACTTACACTGAGAGCCTCCTGTGACTAAATATACCAACTGTATTGCGTCCATCTGTGCATTCTAAATCAACCTGCCAGGCAAAAAAAAGAAGGGAAAATGACAAGATGACATATGATTAGATATTCGTAATGAACCACGAGCAGATTTATACCTTCCACTAAAATTGACAAAGGTCAAACACAAGAAAATAAAAACAATTGATTGAAGATATCTCACCCTCATTGATACACGTTCTCCAGCAATCCCATCAAATGCTCGGATTACAGGACCAAAAAATTGAACTAACTGTTGGACTTTGCTTCGGTCTCTTAGATATTCCTGCAATATTAGTGCGAATAACATATCCTTATCAAGAGGAGCTAAAAGAAGAGTTTCTCATTTGAAATTGATGTTGTTGACCAAACCATTTGATGTAAGTGCACTGTTTATTTCTTAGTGCTTACTACTAGGTACCCAGTAAGTTCAGTGTGTGGAACAGCTTTTATAGCCAAGCAAATTGTTGTTAAAACTTACTGCAGGAAGTAGCCTTTGCATGGCTACCATTCCCCAATTCCAGAAGAATGGTGCTGTTCCAAATCGAGCACTGACAGTTGGTACTCCTAAGACCTCACGAGCACTTCTAACCTCTGGTAAATTCCTAAAAATGAGATTCTGTTCAGTTGAATTGTTACAAGGAGGCAAACCAAGCAAATATACCAAAACTAATTGATAAAATTACATTCATTTTAAGCAAAACAATAAAGCAAGCCTGAACTCCAAGATATTATTATAATGGAAACTGATTAATTATATATATAAGCTCCGAACTTCGGCAAGAAAATTCGCCAGCCCAGAGACCAGTTTCTTTCCTACTGAACTTACAACAGAAAGACATCTTTCCTTCCAATCCCTTTCCCGAAGTCAACACCGAGCATTCCACTATAAGGCTCTAATGTGATTTCTTTTCCTGCTTGGATTGTGCATTATCATGGTTAGGTGACACAAACGGCAGACCAATTGGAAAAAGAAAAATGGGACATAAATAATTTTCAATATGCTCTCTAACGAACCTTTATTATATGCAACAACTTCCTCTCCGAGAAGTAAAAAACTAGTGGCTAATATTGTTGGGCCAGCACCACCAGTTCCTGCTGTATAGTAGGAGAATCTGAGAAGAGCATATTTTCAAGTAAATTGTAAATATCAGCAAAAAGGAAAAGCAGGAAAAGGAGCCTTTACATATTCTATAGGGTGATGCAAGCATAATGGTTATGACTCCCAATTCTTTCTGTTGTAATAAGTTGTCTGATTTTTGGTATCTTTTAAGGGTTTAGTACAGAAAGTTGAGCGTATATCTCACTAGGACTATATATACCAGTGACACCGCCTTGCACTCAAAAGTCTAATCCATTGGTATATGAGCCAATGTCTTGTATACAATACATGTATGGCATGCTTATTATTTTTATATGGGATTTACAGCATACCTACCCACTTGTGTAATTCTCTTATGATATCAGAAATTCTTTTCACGGACTCAAATGTGTATCCAGCATCAGCAAGAAAATTACTCGAAGAAGAATTTCAATTTGTCATTACAAATAAATACATTTTAAGAATTTTAAAATCTTTAGTAGTAATTATAGCATCCTTGGCACTGATGGTTTATATAATTAGGCCAATGTTTTCTCCTTAACAGTCCCTAACAATTATTCTATGTGGATGGATTTTGGCAAAACATGAAAAGGGAAAAAAATGCCAATCTGAGCAGGAGATTACTTGAAATCGCTTCAGAAAAGTGCCTGCTCTAGGACTTTACCATAGGAAAGTTAGTAGACAAAGTTACCTTAGCCTCTCCGGCTCTCCTTTGCTTTCACTTCTTGCAAAACGAACTAGCTCTGCTGCCATCACTGTCATGTAACAGATATCAGATAATATAAGGATCCAAAAGCAACAAAACAGCAAATAAAATTTTCACTTGTCAAAAAAGATATAGCATAGCCCTATTTTTAAAATTGCTGTCATCTCACAGATTGTACATGTGTCACAAGCAGAGCTCTCACTTAGCTTGCCTAAATCTAACTAGAGGAGGCTTTGCATCATCTTAAACAAAAATCCCAAAATTCAAAATTAAATAAACAGTTCCAAAGATCAGGGATAGGGCATCAGCAATTCAGCTTATTTGGAATGTAAACAATAAACTAGAAACCATCTCAAGTTTAGGAGCCTTATGTAATTAAAGGTCATCTAAAGTTGTTTGATATTGATAGTTAACAGAAGCAAGATGGCTACTCAGGGAAGATATGCCCTTGGAGATCTGAAAGAATCATTATGTAGTGCAAGTAGGTCAAGATTTTGAAGACTTTGTCAGAGAGAGCTTTGAGCCTTATCTTAGTTGAAATACTGAAGCTAATATTATAAAGTAACTAAAACAATCTCTCAAACCAATATGTTCCACCCACATATAAGAACTTAAAGAACTTAGGAGCCAGGTCTATGAGTTTGCCATCAATTAATTTTGGCTTTAAAGCAAGAATTTGTAGACTGCACATGTGTCAATTATAGATTGGCAATCTATCCATATTTTTCTCTTAATCATATCATTTACAGTGCTAGAAGTGCGGATTGCAGGACAAGAATGTTCATAAAAGTACCATTGCTAACTCCTGGATAGATTCCTCCGGTAGTTATGGCTGGAATGTTTGCAGCTATTGCTCTATCCTTGAAGGACTTTGCACGCAGAGAGTAGCTGGTATCATCACAAACATCCATGTATGCTGTCTGTTAGGAGACAAAAAGGGCACATAAGATGACATCTTGGTTACATAGTCCAGTTGTATACATGCTTCAATTATCACATAGATAAAACATAGAAAACTGGACTTGGAAAAGAGATAATCAAACACAACATTTACCTTTCCTCACCTTGGTCTCTATGGCAGCTTCCAATACAGTGCATTTTGGTGCCTGTTGAAAAGGCCCTGCTGCATGAACCACAAGATCCACATCTGAAGAAGCAAAGTTACAGCATTTCACATACAGACTAAAACATCATCAAAATATTGTCAATAACGAAATAGCTGCTTCAAAAAAAATTCCTTTACTTCGACTCTAGAAGAAAAAGAATTATTCACGTGGAACAACAGAAGATACATCTAGTCTGCAAGGAATGATTGCACCTCTTAAAGCCATTAATAATGAGCCTTTGTTGTGAATGTTAACTTCAGCAAATTCAGAATTCTTCCCCAATGAAGTGACCATTGCAGCACCTTTTTCCCTGCCGGTATGCAAAATTTGTTCAGAAACACTCTAAATTAGGAAACATACCAGCCATAGCTATTCGAATTCACAACTCCATGTCTCCATAGTTCCATCCAAGAACTAGCATGTTTGACAACATTCTAAAATAATAACATACCATAGCCAAAGCATATCAATCAACAAAAACAGACATTATTGCCTTTCGAATGTTCAGGAAAACCAAAAAGACAAAGAACTAAAATTTTTGCATCATCGGCAATATTATTATGGACTGTTTAGGTTTCTTTATTTATTGCCATCTAATCACAACTCTACAGTACTTGGTAAGCACTCACAACTGCAGTTTGAAAATTAAGGCAATTTTACCCACAATCGTCTGACCTATATTTGCTTTACTATTATTGTCAAAGTTATCATTAAAAAATAACATTTACCAAACCCTATAAACTTTTACGAAATAACTAAAGCTCTCATTTCACAGCAGCTCTCATTTGAAAGTAGATGTGTCTTAAAAAGCCACGACCGTACAATACCACTACCAAATGGAGCCTTAATCGACAACTACGGGACATGATAATCACTTGTAATGGAGTGGCTGTTTAGAAATGTGCTTCCAGAACCACGTAAAAGCATTGCAGTTTACCCTTAGCCATGACCTTGAATTTAAATTTTAAAAGAACCAAAGAAACATGTTAAACATAAAAATAACAGAAAATAACAAAGCTCGAAAAATTTCCCTCATTTATTTCTTGCAGTTTTTCGGAAACCAAACAGCAGAAAGAAAAGGGCATTAATGATTTCACCTGTTTCGAGAGCCAACTACAATCTGAAGGTCGGGGCAGAGCTTGGAGAGAGCAACAGCAGTGGATCCACCGACCCGACCCGTACCTCCAATTACCAAAACGCGGGCGTTTTGGTTCTTCATTTGAAACTGAGCTCCGTCAAGAACTGTCTCTTTAGTGGCACTTGTAGCACTGGCCATTATGGCTGCGGCCGTGCTATTCAAATGAAGCAAAGCGCGCGCCATTTTGGTTTCTCTTTGGGTGCTCTCCCTCTGTGAGGACACTCAATTCAACCGTTTTTCTTATCCAAATTATCATCGGTTATAACCGCTTGAGTGATGACGTGGCGAGAGTGCTGAGGCTAGTGACGTGGATGAGTTTCCACATGTTGACGTGGCACATTCTGGGCCTTTTGAACTACCATCAAATACGTCAAAGCTTTTTTGGACTCAACGTTATTTCAATTGCCTTATTCAAGTGCATTTTCTTTTACGTCCAATCAATTATTCATTGACAAATTAAGTTGACGAACACAGCGTTGAGATATAAACAGTGAATGTCCATCCAAGGTCCGCACATCACGTGACATCCATATAGAATTTTTTATTTTTAATTTCTAGTTTTAAAAAATGCAGAACAGAATGTGATTTTGAGCCCTAAATGGTAGAGTTTGAAAATGCAAGAAATAAAGAAGTAAACTTTATTTTTAAATTTACTATGTTTCTTTGGTTCTTTCAAAATTTAAATTCGAGGTGACGGCTAACGGGAAACTGCAATGCTTTTACACGGTATTTATAATTTTACCTTTTAATTCAATGTTTACATGGTATTTATAATTAAAAATTTATATGCTTTTGATTATTAGCACTCTTGTGGTCATCACTCAAATATATATAAGATAAATGATAAATAAGTATATTGTATGAGGGGGTACAATATCCTTCAAGTCTTTCTCTTCCTCTCTTTTCTCTCTCTTATTATTTATTTCTTATTGTGTTATTCTTGATCTCTAACTTAAGTATTGGAGGGTCTATAGCGGTAACACTCCTAACCACCCTTGACGGATTATTGTTTTGAAAAATTCCGACCACCAAGCTCCTCATTTTTAATAATAGCAATTCCGAGTACATCAAACTCTCTCATAACTCATTCTCTAAGTAAAGCAATTTTTTTTTCAACTCTTATTGTTGACCAAAATTCTAGTATCAACAATAACATTAATGCATACATTTATAAAATCATGACATTTACAATTTAAATTTTTTAAAATCATAATATCATCTATTCATTTAGTAAATTATAAATATAAAACAATTAGAGTATTTTTTTAAACTAAGAATTAAATGAATTTTTAAAAAATTACGTAAATAAAATATATAAAAAAATTCAATTTCAAATTATTTGTAAAATCATAAAATTTTAAGTTTACTTTCATTAAAAAATTTTATTAAAATATTCTTTGACCCACATGTTATTGATAGCCTGCCGGCCGCATGCTAACCCACCAGATAAATGTGCTTATTGCAGGCTTTTTTATATGCCGTTCTTTATACTATCTCTAATCGTATTATATTTTTAGTCATATGTGCTTAAAATTCTTAGCCCAGCCCAGCTCAGCCAAGCCCACATACGTGTCATGTCGTGCTGTGCCATATGCCCTATCAAAATCTGCTCATACTGTGTTGTACAGACACGTGTCGTGTCGGTGCCCTGTCGGTACTCTACCTATGTCGTGCCATGTGCCATGCCTGTGTCATGCCATGGGCTGCCAGGCTTATTGGTCATCTTAGCAAACTTCCAATCAAACCAGCTCGAATTATCGTCTCCTTTGTCCAATCTTGTTAGTGACAATTCTGGTGTCTTAATGTTGTGGTTTTGTGATAATGAAAACCACACAATCTCAAGTTTACAGCATAAGAATTGTTTGGAAATGTAGTGAATTGAGATCCCTGAGGTATAAGTCCCTCAAGCTGGTTGTACGAAAAATTTAGCACCAAAAGAAATTTTAAACTCACTAATTGCATTGGAATTTGGAATCAGCCCAACAAAGCTTGTTTGAGGAGAGTTCCAAACATTCAAACTCTGACAGATTTTCCAACAATGATGGAATGCCACTTGTCAGCTTGTTGTGAAAAATGTTAAGACATTTGAGTGAATTAAGCATTCCCACCACTTCTGGAATTTTCTTCAAAATTGATTGCTCGACAAATCAATTAACATGAAGATGGTTAGAATCCCCTCCATTTGTTGGTCAGTTCATTTCATAGTCAAAATTATTGATTCATAGTAGGAGTCGAAATCTTTCGACCTCATACTTCTCTTCGAAATCAACACTGTTATTATCCCCATGCATTATGGCTTTGAAATTATCAAGATACCAACTTGGCAAAATACCAGTGAGTTGATTGTAGGAGAGATCAATTATTCGCAACTTGGGGAAAAAAACACCTGTTTTGATATGACCAATGGGATCCCGAAATCGGTTAGATCGTAATATAAGCACTTACAATTTAAGCAGAATTTCTAACCAATAAGGAAAGGTATTATTAATATGATTATTTCCAATATCAAAAACTTCCAAATGCCGGCAGCTAACAACAGATGGAGACAATAGTCCTTCCAATTAATTGCCATTAAAGTTAAGACTTCTGAAATCACAACTATTTGCAAACATTTAAAGGATTATGAATTGGAAGATAAAATTGCTCTAGTGATAGATGGAGAAAGGTCTCCTTTTGTTTCTATTCAGGAAGAAGATAATCGTTATTCATAAGGAAGTTAAGAAAGTCAAAAAGTGCGAGTGGTTGATTGATAAACTATTCTAGTAAGTAGAGGTTCTTATTGTTCCTAAAGCTTTGGATCTCGAAGCCCTATGATGTAAGGCATTTGATCGGGCGCATACTCCTCAAACTTCCATTTCAATGTGCCCTTCCCAAAATTTCATTGAATCTATTCATTCTTATATCCAAAACCTTAACTGTTGAGTTTCTAAATGTTTGCAAAGAGAATGAATCAATACCACGGCAGCATTTCTCAAATGTTTGTGAAGAGCTGGGATTTTGGAAATTTTAATCTTAATGACAATCAGCTGGAAGGACCATTGCCTCCATCTTTTTGATTAACTGTCGGCATTTGGAAGTTTTTGATATTGGGAACAATCATGTTAATGATACCTTTCCTCATTGGTTAGAAATTCTTCCAAAATTGCAAGTGCTTATATTACGATCTAACCAAATTAGGGTCCCATTGGTCATACCCAAACAAGAGTTCCCTCCCCAAAGCTGTGAATAATTGATCTCTTTCACAATCAACTGATTATTGTTTTTCCAAATCTTGATAATTTTAAAGCCATGATGCATGGAGATAACAACAGTGTTGATCATGAAGCAAAATTTATAAGGCTGAAAGATTTTCCACTCCTACTATGAATCAACAAGTTTGACCATGGAAGGAACGGACCAATAAATAGAGAGGATTTTAACCATTTTCATGTCAATTGATTTATCGAGTAATCAATTTCGAGGGAAAATTCCAAAAGTGGTGGGAAAGCTTAATTCACTCAAATGTCTCAAAATTTCTCACAACAACTTGATCGGTGGCATTCCATCATTTTTGAAAAATCTGACAGAACTTGAATATTTGGACCTCTCCTCAAACAAGCTTGTTGGGCTTATCACAACGCAATTGGTGAGTCTGAAATTTCTTTCAGTGCTAAATTTTTGTAAAACCAGCTTGAGGGACTTATACCTCAGGGACCTCAATTCACTACATTTCCAAACGACTCTTATGCTAGAAATTTGAGGTTCTGTGGTTTCTATTATCACAAAGCTACAACGTTAAGGCACTAAAACCGTCACTAACAAGATTGGACAAAGGAGACAATAATTCGAGCTGATTTGATTGGAAGTTTGCTAAGATGACCAACGAGCCGGGCGGCACGTGGCATGACACAGGCAAGACACGGACATTGAAACAACCCGCCATGAACTCTAAAGACAGTTTGTATATTCCACTCACAGTGACAATATTCAAACTCAGTTATAGTCAACATTCGTGGGGTGGTTCTAGTTCGCGATTCCTCCTAAATAAAGGAAACGACATAATTACTTTCCATAAATGCGAAATAGAAGTAACTTTACTCAATATAACTCGAAACGAATATTTATCCACAACATAAATACCCCCAAAATCATAAGTTACCAAATTACCCTCAAATCATATATTACCAAATTATCCTCCAATTCATAAATTACCAAATATATTCGCAAAATAAAAAATTACAAAAATGCCATCGCTGGTCAACGGTGATCGGAAATCAAGCGACAGTGATCGAGAAAGTCAGAACATGAACTTTAGCTCACTATGAATTCAACGGTGGTGGCGGTATCCTCCGATGTGTGGCCATGGTGGTGAATCGAGCTTTGACAGCCGTGAAATGTTAACGACTGATAGCTATTTTGGTGTCGGTTGACGGTAAAAAATCGAAGTGGCTGTCGTGTGGGACAAAATTCAGATGACTATGTGGCCCAAATTCGGCGAAAACGCACTGAATTTAGGTGGCAACTTTTAACGGTTTCAATCGATGGCTTCTGACCGTTTCCCGGCAGTGTGGATGATGCAGAGATAACCAGCGTCGGTTAAAGATCCTATTGGTGCCTTCCGATGCCGGTAACAGCATTTTACATACAGATTAAAACATCATTAAAATATTGTCAATAACAGAATTTCTGCTTCTAAAAGAGTTCCTCTACTTAGACCCTAGATAAAAAAGAATTATTGATGTGGAACAACAGAAGATACATCTTGCAAAGTTACAGCAAGTAGGGATGATTTCGCTTGCATGATCGTATTGATTTCATTTGAATGTTGTATAAATATTTTACATCAACTTATGCTGTTTGCAGCTCTGTGTATAGACCCCGCAGAACTCAGCGAGGTCTCGTGGAAATGTGTATCGACCCCTCAATACTTATTGACTTAGGGCACCAATTCTTGCTTTGGAATCTAATGTTGGTCAGTGGAATACTTGCATGGGGCAGAAAAAAAAAATTGAGGAAGTTGAAGAGGGGATCCTGACGACGTGTTTGACCGGGAATGATGCCCCTTAATTACCGTTGAGACTGATTTTAAGTTTGGTAATTTTATGGAAACTTCTCCATGTTTAACGGCCATCTGGTTTCGTTTTACACAAAATTATTATTATTATTATTAATTTCACAAAATGAAAAAATTTTATGCATACGTGACAAAGATGAAGGGGATTTCAATTCAAATATTTTTCGCGAAGAAGAGCAATGCACTCTCTTGCAAATGGAGCTATTAAGCTCTTAGTTTTTAACCCGATCAGATCAAATGAATGGTACGCTAGAGCCGTAGAAGTCCAAAAGTAGAGGGATGGGTGGGTGATCATTTTTTTATCCCATTATATCTTTAGATTCAAATTCGGGTGGTAAATAAAATAAAATAACTTAAAAATTACTCTATTAGGACTCTGAGAGACAATAGAAGTCTTTCATCCTGAAAGCAATAAAGGCGCTTGAATGTAATTAAATATTGATGGATTATCATCCCCTTTCTTTATAGATTTTGATTCTTCGAGAGGAACAGTTTGCGGGGGTTGGTTTGGTGGAACGGTTGGGCAGCCACGCGAGTGAGTTCATCACGATTACGAGTGGCGGGTGGTGGTTGCTGAGATGTCAGCGTGGGTAAAGTTGTGTCGGGGAGGTTCGAGGGTGGCAATAGCGGCCGTGCTACAGCATCGCCGGAGTCGAGAATGGCGTCGGCGTTGTGCAGGGTATCTCGCGACCTGGGTTTGCTGTTTTGATGTGGGTGCGGCTGTGTTGGATGTTGTCGGTCAGCGGGCTGAACGCCGGTGAAATCTGGCGGATCATCACCATCGGTGGCCGCTGAAGCCACGGGTGCTCCTGGGACCTCGAAATGCGAAAATACCAAATTGCCCTTGTCGCTCAAAGGTGACCGGCAGTCAAGCTCTGTGGCCGGGAAGCTCAGGTTAGACACCTCAGGCCACGCTGAGTTCAATGATGTCGGCGGTAAGCTCCCACGCGCGGCGGCGGCCGCGGATCGATCTCCTAGAGCCGTGAATTTCCAACGGCTGATCGGCGGTTGTTACACCCAATCAATTGTTCAAATGAAGCAAAGATGAGGCCATTTTGGTTTCTCTGTGCAGACTAAAGACTTAATTCAATTGTTTTTCTTATCCAAATTATCATCAGTTGTTAAGGCCGGTGAGTGATGACGTGGCGAGCCGTTCACCCTGGTGACGTGGAAGAGTTCTGCCATGTTGACATGGCAGTTATTGGGCCATTTGAACAAGGGTAGTGTAGGTTCAGAGATATTTCAATTATTCCAATCCATTTTCTTTTTACACCCACTCAATTGTTCATCAACTAATTTTCTAAGTAGAGTGATTATAAACTCTTAAAGACTCCTGCACAAATTCGGTAACTAATGGCACAGATATATGTATGAGCAGCGAATAAATCTATCCAACGTTCACACACCACGCCACAGCACAATAGATGGACATTAAGTAGAACTTTTTTTTTTAGTTTTAATTTTTAGTTAACTGACATTAGCTAGAAATTAATATTTAAAAAAATACAGAATAGAAAGTGATTTTGAGTCTTGAAATGGAAACATAATTTCTGAATAATATGTTTTATTAACAAGAAAAATTGTTTAATTTTGATGTTTTACATTATAATTACTAATCAACAAAACTCTAATCCCTGAAGGCTTGCGTGCACAAAAAATAATTTCAAATGTAATTTTCAATCCTAAAACAATCTAATTTTAACAAAAGTCTGCCGGATATGTGCGAGCCAAAGATAAAGAATGTTCTTCTCCTCACAAACTTTGAACTAGTATGTTGTTCCAATTTCCTGCAACAATTTTACTTCAAATTATTTTGCCGTCAAAACATACGTCCGTGATTACATGTTTTTATGAATTGTAAATAAAAGTAAAAACAATTTCGGTACCCGGAGGATTATTTGACTTCTACTGCTAGCTTCCATGAACCTAAAATTCCTGAAGATAACAATCACATAAAAAATTCAAGTAAAATTTTCCCATTCGAGAAATGATTTTTCTTATACATTATCCTCATTTTCTTTCTCACTATAGATGTTGATAATAAACATAATTATTTGGAATCAGTTAGGATTGTGGTTTTTGTAAACCAATTGTTAGATTACTAAAATATCAGCATGCTATCAACTTAAAGAACAGTACATGAACCAGCTTTTAATTCCAAAAGACAAACTAATAATTACTAACCCGAGTGCCTTTAGAGATGCACTTACAAATCTCTTCTTCTTGCTCTGCCTCGTCTGATCACCCTTCTCACCTTCCTGGATTACTTCCTTTCGATTATTCTTACAAACCATCGTGGCCTTCCAGTCACAAATACCATGTATCCGATGGACAAGCCGATCACCACTCCAGATGCGTAGCCCATCTTAGCAAACTTCCAATCAAACCAGCTTGCAGCATCGTCTTCTTCGTGAAATCTTGTTGGTGTTGTTGGTGCTGGTGCCTCGTCAATGCTGCAGCTTTTTGACAATGGGAATCCACACAACCCCGAGTTACCAGCGTAGGAATCGTTTGGAAATGTATTGAATTGGGGTCCTCGTGGTATGAGTCCCTCGAGTTGGTTGTTCGAAAGATTCAACACCGAAAGATAATTCAGACTCGCTAGTTGCATTGGGATATGTCCAGTGAGCTTGTTTGAAGAGAGATCTAGAAATTCAAGCTCAGTCATATTTCTCAATGATGATGGAATAGCACCTGTCAAGTTGTTGTGAGAAATGTTAAGGCCTTTGAGCGAATTAAGCTTTCCCACCACTTCTGGGATTTTCCCTTGAAATCTGTTGCTCGACAAATCAATGGTTGCAAAAGTGGTTAAAATCCTCTCCATTTTTATGTCGTTGCCTTTCATAGTCAAAAATATTGATTCATAGTAAGAATAATTCGACGACCTCATATAATTGGCTTCAATACTATTGTCATCCCCATGCATCATGGCTTTAAAACTATTCAGATACCATATTGGCAAAACACCAGTGAGTCGATTGTGCGAGAGATCAATTATTCGCATCTTAGGAAAAGGAACTCTTGTTTTGGTATCACCGATGGGACCACAAAATCTATTAGAACGCAATACAAGAACTTGTAATTCCGGAAGAACGTCTAACCAGTGGGGAAAGCTATCATTAATCTGATTATTCCCAACATCTAAAACTTCCAAATGCCGACAATTGACGAAAGATGGAGGCAATGGTCCTTCCAACCGATTGCCATTAAGGCTAAGACTCACCAAAGCACAACTTTTTGCAAATGCTTGAGGGAGGCTGCCACTAAACTTGTTCATTCTCATGTCCAAGACTTCAAGTGTTGTGTTTCCAAGACATTCTGGAATTGGGCCGCTGAAGCTGTTATTCCCAACATCAAGAAAAGAAAAACTTGGTGAGTTTACAAAATATTCTGGAATTGGGCCGCTCAGGTTGTTATTCCCAACGTCAAGAAATAACAAACGTGTTGAGTTTCTAAGACAGTCTGGAATTGGGCCGCTCAAGTTGTTATTCCCAACATCAAGCAATGTCAAATCGGTACAGTAAATCAAAGATGGTGGTAATGGTCCCTCCAAGTGATTGCGATTCAGCCCAAGATAAGTCAAGTTGCAGCCTTTTGCATATGACTGTGGGATGCTACCTTGGAAGTTGTTCATTCCGAGATCCAAACTTCGAAGGGTAGAGTTTCCAAGACACTGTGGAATTTCTCCACTCAAGCTATTGTTTTCCAAGTAAAGAGTTTTAATATAACTCAAATTACAAAATGAGGAGGGAATCTCTCCAGTCAAATTATTGCTGGAAATTGAAAAGTATTCTATGAGGGGTGGTAGATCTAGAAGTGGTCCTTGAAGTAAGTTCGATCGAAGGTGAAGTTGTTTGAGATTTTTCCACGGAAGATGTTCTATGCTTGTCAAGAAGTTGTATGAAAGATCTAGGTAGTACAAAGTATGTACTCCTATATCCCACATCCAACTGGGAATCCTACCACGGATCTGGTTTTTAGAAAGGTCCAACAACTCTAATTGATGTTGAGTTCTCAAGATGTCTGGAAACTCACTTATATTGCAAGCCGATAAACCCAACTCCAAAAGACTGGGAAAAGGCGAGTTGACCGTTAATTTGGTGCTCAATGATAAACTGTTATTAGAAATAACAAGCGATTTAAGATTTTTTAGCTTTGCAAAATCATAAAGCTCAACACTTAAATTGTTAAAAGAAAGAGAGATCTCAGTCAAATTCACAAGTTCAAAGATTGAACTAGGAATTGAGCCAGTGAGTTGATTATTTGCCAACTTTAAAAAAGAAAGTTGGGTTAGGTTGGTAAACATATCCGGAATTTTACCAAAAAATTCATTGGCCCGAAGATCTAAATGACGAAGCTGCTGAAGATTTGAAAAAGATGATGGAATGTGACCGCTAAAACTGTTATGCGAAAGATCCAAAGAAACAAGTTGTGTCATATTGTTACCTAGTGATGCAGGAATTGACCCAATGAAATTGCTGAAAGAGAGGTTAAGGAGTGTCAAACTCGGAAATTGATTAATAAAACCAGAGGAAATCGTAGAGTCGTTGAAATCATTGAAAGCCAGGTTGAGCTCTCGCAGGCGAGGAAGAAAGAAAAGGCTACTATTGGAAGGGATGTTGCCGCGAAGCCAACTGCAACTGAGGTCGAGGCCAATCACGTGACCCGTCGCCGAATAACATGTTACTCCATCCCAGGAGCAGCAATCAGCGTCCTCTTTCCAAGACATCATCCTTGGACGAGATATTTGTTGAATTCCATCACAATAGTGCGAGTAATATTTTTCAAAGGAAAAGAGCTGCTTAAATTGGAGTAAAGCAGAACTTTGGTCATGAGAGCAAAGTTTTGCTGAACACTGAGAATAAAAGAGCAATAACGGGAGGTAAACCAAAAGTTGATAAGACTGAGTTATATAACCCATTTTTCTTTATATTTGTATTTTTTGCTTTTCTTGTTGATGAAATCACAAGAAGAGAGATATGACTATTTATAGAAGTTGAATGGCGTGTAATTAATTAATAATATAATACTTAGAGCTCCAAGTCTTGTTTTGGAATCTAGCAGGTGAGTGGAATCTTGAAGACGTTGCTCGACGGGGAATGATGGCCCTTACTGTATCGGCTTATCTAATTAATTACTATTTTGATACTTATTTGTGTATGTAACGAGATAATTAAGGGAGATGTTAGTTATCTGTTATATACGCTGATGTGGCAGCCAGCTAGACATATAGTTAGTTAGTCACATACATTATACACAAACACAATTCATTTTCCTTCCTCTGTTTTGATTCTGTTTCACTTTGTTAAGCATGTAGTTAGATCTTCCTTTTACTACAAATTATTTTGTTTAATCTACTAGTAAGCTTGATCAATCAATATTACATTTTGAAATTGAGGAGGAATAAACATAATTAATTACAATTCATTTAGACTTGGAGCATGCACCGAACCGATTGTCTTGTTTTGGAAAATTCTAAACTCATTCAATTTCTTTACCACGGTTCTGAAACACGTGGGAAGGCTCAAAAATTTTGAATATTACTGATGTAAGATTGCCCAAATTAAGAGGTATATATAGAACAAGTCTTTCTTTATCAAATTAAGTCATTAATAATTAATGAGCACTTTAGTTAAGTCCCCCCTTATAAGGGAAAAAGGAAAAAAAAGATCTTTTTCTATTGAGTGCTTAAAACGGTGCGAGTAACTTCTATTCCACATACGCGTCCAAAGGAAAACAGCAGAAGCTGCATTCATTTCCGTGTTTAATTATCTAGAAGAAGAATATATATTGCTGTATGTTTCTAATTTATCTACCGAAAACTGAAAATACAAGTTAAATAATCCATATTATCTTTTTTCTCGATGAAATCACAAGAACAGATATGATGTGCAAGTATGAGGTGAATTTAAGGGAGACTCCAAGTCTTTGAAATACTTTTATACTTTGGGCACCAAGTCATATAGCCTAGCCTCATAATCCAGTTTTGGAATCTATTGGACTCTGGTTTTTTGAAAATTCTTTCAGTTGAATGTTATCCAAATAAGTGTTTAGCTAATTGAATGATACACAGCTTCGTTTATTTTGGCTGTTAATATGCTCTCCCAAGCCGAAAAACAAATTCAGAGAAGATTAAGGTTTAAACTGAAATTAATTAAAAACAAAAACTGACCGAATTAATAAAGAATTTGTTATGAAAATAAAAGTAGTAAAGTACAAATGTTAGTAAGTTTCCCGAAGTGCTGGAATTTGAAATAACTTCAAATCGCTCGGGTGTGTTGAGATTCCAAGAAATTGTGAAATCGCTTGAAAACTGGAATGAATACCATGAGAGGTGGAATTTGTGGGATTCCACCATGATAGTCTGGGGCTTCAAATATGGTTTATTCATCTCTATAATTAGAATAAGTTGTTTCACCTTATATTTTAGCTTTGAACTTTTTGAAAAATTTTATGTCATATAGGGATGTTTCCATAACCATCTTAAAGGTCATAAGGGGAGTGTAACTGGCCTTGCATCCTCAAAGCTTCTAAACATTGTCTGTAGCAGGTGAAGATCCTAAGGTACGCTACTCAATATGTGTTGATTTCACTTGCACGATTGTATTGATTTCATTTGAATGCTGTATAAACATTTTACATCAACTTATGCTGTCTGCATCTTTGTGTATGGACCCCTCAAAACTCAGCCAGGTCTCGTGGAAATGTGTGCGGAGACCTCAATACTTATACATAAAAATCACTCGATTAATAGAAGTCTTTCATCTTAAAAGCAATCAACACGCTCGCAAGTAATTAAATGTCGATGGATTATCTTTACTTATCTTCCCCTTTCTTTACGTATGAAGTAGACTTTGATTCTTCAAGAGGAGCATAGTTTTTCCAATTTTCACAAACCAGTTCAAAATCTGGAGCTGCATCCAACTAATTACCATTTTGATATTTATTTATATATGTAAATAATTCGGAGAGATGTTAGACTCTTGTTACTTGGTCGTTTACGCAAACACAACTCATTTTCCCTCCTCAGTTTTGACTCTATTTCAGATTGTTAAGCAAGTTGTTGGACTTTCCGTTTACTTCTTAATTAGTTTACTACAAATTAATATGTGTAATCTACTTGTAAGCTGGATCAATACTACCTTTTGAAATTAGGGAGGAATAATCTTGATTAATTATAATTCATTTAGACTTGGGAGCATACACCAACTCGATCTTTATAATACTATTAGACTTCGAGCAACAATCTTAATTAATATTTTTGGCCAATCTTGTAAAACTCTAAAACTTATTTTCCACGGCTATGATAATGAACTCATGGGGAGAATCAAAAAGGTTGAATGTTACTGATGTGAGATTGTCCCAATTAAGGGGATATGCAGAACAAGTCTTTCTTTTCTCAAAGTCATTAATGAGCACTTTAGTCAAGTTCACATTAAAAGTTAAATTGACTTTTTCTAGCCATCTCTTTTACTCACACCACACTAAAGGGGGGAATCTAATTAAATATAATGGTTTTAGACTCGGAGCACCAAATCAGAGAGCACGAAGTCTTGTTACTGAGATTTGTTGTGAAGTCTAGTTGGTCGGTGCATTTGTCGCAAGTTTTTTAAAAGTCCAGCCTATATTGAGTGCTTATAACGGCGCGAGTAACTTTGATTCCACAAGGCAGTCCAAAATGAAACAGCAGAAGCTCTGTCCAATTCCATGTTTAATTACCTTGAAGAAGCTAGCTGTGTCCAAAGTAGAATATATTACTGTATGTTACTAATTAGAATATATTACTGTATCTTACGAATTAATCTGCAGAAAACTAAAAATACATGAGCAATAACTGGAGACAGATCAAAAGTTGAAAAGGCTGAGTCAAATAATCCATATTATCTTTTTTCTTAATTAAATCACAAGAACAGATATGGCTATGCAAGTATAAAGTGAATTTAAGGAAGGTACCAAGTCTTTGTAATACTTTTAGAATTTGAGCACCAAGTCTTATTGCTTGGCCTTATAATCTAGTTTTGGAATCTATTGGACAGTTGTTTTTTGAACAACTGATAAAATTTCAAACCAGCACTTGTACATCTTCCACAGCCGTGAAACTCATGGGAAGGATCAAAAAGTGAAGAGTTACGATTCCAATTACAAATCAGAAATCTAGGAATTATCTTTACTCATTCCCTTTACTTTGGTCTAAAGCAGACTGTAATTCTTCAAAAGGTGCATTTTCCATTGTCATACTCCAGTTTACACTTCAAAAGGTGTGTAAAACATTATACCCCTCTTCTAGTATACCTTTCAACCATCATTTGGTAGCCTCTTTAATTTGTATAAGAGAAATAATATAATCAGAAATATAATTAAGTTAGAAAAACTTATTTTTTATCTTACAGAATTCGAGTTTAATAAAAATTAAAACTTGTATTGTTTTATCCTAATTACATATGGACACGTTATTATATGTTTATCCTCACGTTGGAAACTCATTCCTTTTTGTTATCGGATTGGATACGATAAGAATACGTATATATAACAAGTTATATAATGTTAAATTGCAAACTGGCACTTTTACTGTTTCAACGGCCGTGAAACTCATGGGAAGGCTCAACAAAAAGTTAGAATTTCAATTGCAACTTGTTTATTGTGCAAGCCATCTATGTGCAATTATCATTATGAATTGACAAATTGACAATATTATAAATTGAGCCGTACTGGCAGTCTGTACCATTAGGATCTTATGGCCTTTTAACGCCTCCGGTAAAAATTCCTAGAAATGATATTCTGGTTAGTTAGGATTGTTTTCTAATTCAATGAAAGAGAATTTTATTAATATGAAATTAAAGATACAACTAATAAGAGGAGACATGACGAGCTTTGTGCCACAAAATATTTGTTTAACACATGTTATCTAAGTAACATATTTTTTCTTTCAGTGATAAATTAGGACAAGAATTTAAAGATAGTTAAAAGAAACAACATAAATAAATAATATATAATTTTTTTAATGAAAATCATTAACGAGCGCTTTCAAGGAAGAAAAACTTTTTCTATCACTTCTACTCGCGCTGCTGTTATAAGTTAGCAGAGTCAAAATGATCATTTTCCACGAATCCAGTTCAAACGGTAACAACAGAAGCTGCGTCCAATAATTCCATGTTAAATTATTGAGCATGCTATCTAGAAGAAGCTGTGTCCAAATTTAATTAGAATTTCAATATTATTATTGAGCATGTTAGTAACCTATTATAAGTAAACGACACGTTATGAAAATATATCTGGGTACTAGAATTTAAAATCGGTAGACAATAATGCAGTTTCAAATCGAGCAATGCACGTGTAATCCTAGTAAGTCCAAATAACACAAAATTAACAAAAAGGAAAGCACATAATGGACTACTTTGAAAGCTTTTACTGCATTTTCTCATAAACCAAACAGAAGGAAGAGAGTTCTAATGTTTCACCTGATTTCGGGAGCCAACTATAATTTTGAAGGTCGGGGCAGAGCTAGCTTTGATTGAGCTGAGCAATGGAAAGAAATTGCCATGAAAGTAGCTTAATTCTACAAATATGACACCATACTCAGTAATTCCATCAATATGACAATTTCTTAAATAAAATCGTAAATATCCTTAAACATATTTCAGGAAATGTCAAAGACGGCCTTCTTGGTACTATTATTATGTTAGATTGCGAGTAGCGGCCAAATGCCAGTGCAACAACGAAATCCTTCATCAAGGATGATACAAAGTCAGTGAGTTTACAGATGCCGTCAATACAAGGGCGGCTGAATCAGAGCAGTCGATTTTGACCCTTTTATTTTACTAACTCTTGTGACAAAACTATATGTAATTATAATATTCCAAAGTAAAGAGATTATTTTTTACCATTGTTACCGAAGAGTGATGTTATCAACTCTCATCTTCATGGCAAAAATTACAAATAATATATTTTAATTTCTCAGACGGACGGTTGAGACTTGAGAGGTCAGAAACGACCAACATGACCGAATATGGATCTTGTTAAAATCTATTGAGGATAAGATGCCTCAATATTTATCCAATCCAAAATTACTCTCCAAAAATGAATTTACTCAATATTATTGGGCATGTAACTAAATTAACAACCATTACGCTTTAAAATTTCACTTTGGGTCAGTGTCGGTCTCTGTTTTGTGCAAAGTGCAATTCAATTCTATTTTCCAAAAAAATTCCCCGTCACTAAAAAATGACAAAATTTTTCAATATTATATGGAAGTATCAGAATAATCTCCCAATAATAATAATAATAATAATCTACTCGAAAGACGCAAATTTTGTGCGCATTGCAGTGGAATCAAACGCCGGCACCACCATACATAGACTTTAATTAATGTATCCTTTTACGCGATAATGCTCACTATGGAAACGACGTCGTAAGAGTGATTTAATGACCCGGCAAATGGCGAGATCTCTCTCGCTTTTATCTTTCCAACAATGTGATCCGATTTCCCATTGCAATTGCCCCTCTTGTCTTATCCTCGTGTTGCCACCTGCACTCTCATCCCACACTTTTCAGTTTCCAAATTTCTTTATTAACAATTAGGCAATTATAGACAGCACCACTAATCAAATTTAAATATTTGCGGTAAAATGGATAAATGATAACAAGGGAAGCCATAAAGAATAATGTTACATTACCATGTGATGTGATGTTGTTACATTACACTTTTCAGTTTCCAATTTTTTTTATACGAACTATGACAATTGAAAAAATAATTTTAAGACCCATAGAATTAGTTTTTTAAGGAACCAAAATAAATGTTGGAATAGTATAAACCTATATAATCACCTTCGCTTTATTACACACAAGGAAAAAATAAAACCTTAACGTCGAGAAAGTGAGAGGAAAATTTTGGAGTTGAAATAAAATTTGTGTAACTTGTGATTCACAAATGAGAGTATTTCAATTTTTATGCAGGTGAATTTGTCATATAAGTGAATAAATGGAGGGGGAGGGCATATATTTGGAAATTTGGCACTTTTGTGGCAAATTAAAGGCAAATTAAAACAAAAAGACTCTTGAGCAATAGCTGTACCAAAATGCTGGCGTTTTGGTTCTTCGTTCGATATTGAACTCTGTTTCGAATTTTTGTTGATGACGTGTACAGAACTGGGCTAGTGCTTTATAATTATGGGCCTACTTTTGTTTCGATCCAAAATTCATTTACTTGGTACAAATAAGCAAAGCTAGCGCCATTATGGTTTGTCTTTGGTGCTCTTTCTTTCTGAAGAGACTCTCAAATAATTTTTTTTTTTTTTCAAATCCAAATTATCGTCCGTTATAACCAATTGAGTGATGACGCGGTGAAAGTTTTGAGGCTGGTGACATGGCCGAGTTTTGACATGTTGACACGGCACATACTGGACCAATTTGAACAAGGATCATATAGGATCGATCGGTCAGAGGACAGAGAGTTTGCAACTACGATATTTCAATTATTCTTTAAACCTAATCTCATTTTCAACAAGAATAACAATACTTATCTAATCTCAATTAATATGGCATTCATATATATTACGTTGGACGATGTAATATTAACACTAGTTATGAAATTTATCATTAAATATACGAAAAGAAAATACATATAATTAAATACAAATTGAAATTCAAATGTTGATTCCTAGAATTATCATTTTAATATAAATTATATGAACTAGTTACTCTAATTTCTGGAAATGCATTCATCAAACTAACTGACATTTCATTGAGTGGGCCTTTTTAAACTCATAATTTTACGCCGATAAGTTCAAATTCTACATATAAATAATAGATTTTTGCTTCGTACCACTATAAAATCTCAAAAATAACCTTTGACTACAATATTGTTATCCCACAACACCAATCTCTTAAAAAATGTAATTCTATTTTTCTAACCTCATACAAATCTTAACCTTTTTTAATAAAAAATAATTTAACCATGATGTTTTACATCTTTTTATACGACTAATTAGAGAAACTGTAATCCATGAACAAAGATTTGAGACTTTAATGGTAAAATACGAGAAAGTAAAGGATTAAAAACACACACAAAAAAAAAAAAAGTAATACATGAGTTTCCTAAAGTATTGGAAAATAACTTCAAATGCGATTTTCAGTCTTGAAACGGTAGAATTTAGAAAAATTCTGCTAGAATATATATTCTTCTTCTCATCACAATCTTTAAAATGGTATATTCATCTACGTCCAAATCCAAAATACGTACATGGCCCAAGATACACCAAATCAAAGTTAACCCTCAAATTTTTCCTGCATAATAAATATTATTTCAAATCATTCTTTTTTTTTTCCCCCTAAAAAATTTGATCAAGTTTACCATCAAGACATATGTTCTGTGATAGCAAGCTCTTATGAGACAGAAATAAGTTAAAGCAAAATAAATTTTGGTAACAAGAGACAAAACTCCTGAAGAGGAACACGTAATAATCGAGGTAATTTTGCTCCATCATCAAATGATTTTTCTTACATATGATTCTCGTTTTCCTTTTTCCTATAGAGATATCTGTTGAAATATCTCACAATAGTGCGAGCTGCTTAAATTGGAGTAAAGCAGAACTTTGGTCATGAGAGCAAAGTTTTGCTGAACACTGAGAGTACAAGAGTAATATGACCCATTTTTTTTTCTTTTCCTGTTTGATGAAATCGCAAGAAGAGAGATATGACTATTTGCAGGAGTTGAATGCTGTGTAATTAATTAATAACATAATACTTATTGACTTAGAGCTCCAAGTCCTGTTTTGGAATCTAGCTGGTGAGTGGAATCCTCAATCCTTGCATGGGAAGATCGATTTATTTATGTGTGTAAAAAGATGGTCTAGAGAGATGTTAGTCATATACATTATACAGAGACAAAATTCATTTTCTCTCCTCTGTTTTGATTTGTCAAGTTGTTACTCTGTTTCAGTTTGTGAAGGAAGTTGTTCGACCCTCCATCTACTTTCTAATAATTAGTGTAATCTGCTTGATCAATATTACCTTTTGAAATTAAGGAGGAATAATCTTAAGTAATTTTGTTATACTGAGCCTCATGATATTGTTTTGTAAAATTTCAAACAACTTCAATTTCTTTTCCACAGTTATGAAACACATCGGAATGATAAAAAAATGTTGAAAGTTACTGATATAAGATTGCCCAAATTAAGAGGTATAGTCTTTCTTTCTGATATAAGATTGCCCAAATTATCATGCATGCTATCTAGAAGGAGCTGTGTGCAATTATCATTTTGATATTATTACCGCCTGTTATTATTGACGACAATAATATAAATTGAGCAGTACTAACAAGATTTTATGTTATCATATATGTATGTAACTGGTCAACTGTATGAATTTAAGCTAAAAACTTTCGCAAGTTGCCTACTCTTCTTATTACTGAACTTGAAATAGAAAGACATCTTTCCTTCAATCCTTTTCCCCTATAAGGCAAGATAAGTGATTTTTCTCCTGGTCAACTGCATGAATTAATACTTTTGGCCAATTTTATTTATTATAATAAAAATTAAATGATAATTAAAATTGAGGTAAAAGTTGGCGTGTTGTTAAATATGTTACATTTCCATACTTGCTTTTCTTTCCTTTTACAATAATCATTATAACAATATTCTTGCCTTTTGGAGGATATTAAAGAAAAATAAGTTAATTTATCAAATTAGCTTTAAATAATATAAAATTTTCGTAACTTTTATGTTATTATTTTACATTTAGGATTCATTTGAAAAATTAGGATGTTATAAAATAACTATTAGTAAAATTGTTGCAAAGATGTGTAAACATTGCTTTGAATTAGCTGATTTTAATTTATAAATAATTCTTAAAAAAAATTGTTAATACTAGCCCTTTTATACTGATATTTATTGGTTAATTTACCAATAAAAACTTATAGGTTAATTTTTACTCCGTAAATTTTTATAGATAAATTAATTAATGTCAAGAATATTATTGTAAAAACAAAGAAAAAGTAAAGGTAAGAATGTAACATAACTAACTATAAGGGTGCTTTGAGATATTTATAAAATATCCGTATTCAATTATATATTGAAAAAAAAAATAGTCCCCCCCCCCAACACTTAATGGAGCTATTAATGAGCGCTGAGTTTTTCTTCTCCCAAATTTGAAATACGTGGCCCCAGATAAAACAAACCAAAGTTACCGCCGTGCACACATTTTCCTGCAACAATTTTCCTTTAAATCATTTTACCATCAAAAGTACGTCCGTGATAACATGTTCTTATGAAACGGAAATGAAAGTAAAAGCAATTTCAGTACCTGGAGGATTATTTGACTTCCACTGCGAGCTTCCAAGAGTTTATAATTCCTGAAGAAAACAATTTTACTTCAAATCATTTACCTTCCTGGATTGCTTCCTTTCGATTATTCTTACAAACCATCGCGGCCTTCCAGTCACAAATACCATGTATCCGATGGACAAGCCGATCACCACTCCAGATGCGTAGCCCATCTTGGCAAACTTCCAGTTAAACCAGCTTGCAGCATCGTCTTCTTCGTGAAATTTTGTTGGTGTTGTTGGTGGTGGTGCCTCGTCAATGCTGCAGCTTTTTGACAATGGGAATCCACACAACCCCCGGTTACCAGAATAGGAATCATTTCCAAATGTGTTAAATTGGGGTCCTCCTAGTATGGGTCCCTCGAGTTGGTTGTTCGAAAGATTCAACACCGAGAGATAATTCAAACTCACTAGCTGCATCGGGATATGTCCAGTAAGCTTGTTTGAAGAGAGGTCTAGAGATTCAAGCTCTGTCAGATTTCGCAGCGATGATGGAATACCACCTGTCAGGTTGTTGTGAGAAATGTTGAGAACTTTGAGTGAATTAAGTTTTCCGACCAATTCTGGAATTTTCCTTTCAAATCTGTTGCTCGACAAATCAATACTTACGAAAGTGGTTAAAATCCTCTCCATTTTTATGTCGTTGCCTTTCATAGTCAAAAGTATTGATTCATAGTAAGAATAATACTCCAACAACTTCATATAATTGATTCCAATATTATTGTCATCCCCATGCATCATGGCTTTAAAACTATCCAGATACCATATTGGCAAAACACCGGTGAGTTGATTGTAAGAGAGGTCAATTATTCGCAACTTGGGAAAAGGAGCTCTTGTTCTGGTATCACCAATGGGACCCCAAAATCCATTGGAGCGCAATATAAGAACTTGCAATTCGGGAAGAACATATAACCAGTGAGGAAAGGTATCATCAATCTGATTATTTCCAACATCTAAAGTTTCCAAATGCTGACAGTTAACCAAAGATGAAGGCAATGGTCCTTTCAACTGATTGTCATTAAGGTTAAGACTTACCAAACTGCAGCCTTTTGCATAAGTTTGTGGGATGCTACCTTGGAGGTTGTTCATTTGGAGATCCAAAATTAAAAGTATAGAGTTTCCAAGACACTGTGGAATTTCTCCACTCAAGCTATTGTTTTTCAAGAAAAGAGTTTGAATATAACTCAAATTACAATATGACGAAGGAATCTCTCCAGTCAAATTATTGCTGGAAATTGTAAAGTATTGTATGAGGGGTGGTAGATCTAGAAGTGGTCCTTGAAGTAAGTTCGATCGAAGGTCAAGTTGTTTGAGATTTTTCCACGTAAGATGTTCTATGCTTGTCAAGAAGTTGTGTGAAAGATCTAGGTAGTACAAAGTATGTACTCCTATATCCCACATCCAACTGGGAATCCTACCACGGATCTGGTTTTTAGAAAGGTCTAACCACTCTAATTGATGTTGAGTTCTCAAGATGTCTGGAAACTCACTGATATTGCAAGCCGATAAACTCAACTCCAAAAGACTAGGAAAAGGCGAGTTGACCGTTATTTTGGTGCTCAATGATAAACTGTTATTAGAAAGAAAAAGCGGTTTAAGATTTTTTAGCTTTGCAAAATCGTAAAGCTCAACGCTGCCACTTAAATTGTTAAAAGAAAGATAGAGCACAGTCAAATTCAGAAGTTCAAAGATTGAACTAGGAATTGAGCCAGTGAGTTGATTATTTGCCAAGTTTAAATAAGAAAGTTGGGTTAGGTTGGTAAACATATCCGGAATTTTACCAGCAAATTTATTGTACTAAAGATCTAAATGATGAAGCTGCTGAAGATTTGAAAAAGATGATGGAATGTGACCACTGAAACTGTTAACTGCAATATCCAAATAAACAAGTTGTGTAATGTTACCAAGTGACCGAGGAATTTTACCAACAAATTTATTTTCCCAAAGTTCTAAGTGACGAAGCTGCTGAAGATTTGAAAAAGATGATGGAATGTGACCGCTAAAACTGTTATCTGAAAGATGCAAATAAATAAGTTTTGTAATGTTACTCAGTGACACAGGAATTTTACCAACAAGTTTGTTGTGCCAAAGATCTAAATGACGAAGCTGCTGAAGATTTGAAAAAGATGATGGAATGTGACCACTGAAATTGTTAAATGAAAGATCCAAATGAGCAAGTCGTGTAATGTTACCCAGTGACGCAGGAATGGACCCCATGAAATTGCTGAAAGAGAGTTTAAGGAGTGTCAAACTGGGAAATTGAGCTTTCGCAGGCGAGGAAGAAACAAAAGGCTAGTGTTGGAAGGGATGTTGCCACGAAGCCAACTGCAACTGAGGTCGAGGCCAATCACGTGACCCGTCGCCGAATCACATGTTACTCCGTCCCAGGAGCAGTAATCAGAGTCCTCTTTCCAAGACATCATCTTTGGACGAGATATCTGTTGAATTCCAACACAGGAGTCCGAGGAATCTTTTTCAAAGGAAAAGAGCTGCTTAAATTGGAGTAAAGCAGAACTTTGGTCATGAGAGCAAAGTTTTGCTGAACACGGAGAATACAAGAGCAATAACTGGAGGCAAATCAAAAGCTGATAAGGCTGAGTTAAATAACGCATTTTTTTAAAAAAAATTTTCCGGATGATGAAATCACAAGAAGAGAGATATGACTATTTATAGAAGCTGAATGGCGTGTAATTAATTAATAATATAGTACTCATTGACTTAGAGCACCGAGCCTTGCTTCAGAAAGCAGCCGCTGGCTGAAAGTCAATAGCAAGCATTAAATATTGATGGGGATTATTATTTAAAGTAGACTTTGATTCTTCAAAAGGAGCATTTTCCAGTTTTCCAATTTTCACAAACCAATATCAAAGCTGAAGCTGTATCCAATTAATAACCATTTTGATACTTATTTATGTATGTGAAAAGACATGTAACAGCCAGCTAGACTCATCTATGTTCTTTTTTCCTCCCTAAGATAGACTCATCTATGAATTCGTGCCCAATTTTGTAAAACTCCGAACAACTTCAACTTCTTTTCCACAGCTATGATAATGAAACCCATGGGAAGGATAAAAAAATTAAAAGTTATTGATGTACGATTGCCCAAATTAAGAGGTATATACAGAATAAATCTTTCTTTATCAAAGGCATTAATGAGCACTTTAGTCAAGTTCACCTTATAAGTTAAAATAACTTTCTCTTTTACTCACACCACTAGAGGGGAATCTAATTAAATAGAACACCTTTAGAGTTAGAGCACCAAGTCTTGATTTCTAACTTCTAAACTATAAGCGAAATGCTTTGTTTTTATTATTATGTTTGGGTTAATTATTTCTAATTTATACACTTCTTTATTATCTTTGCCAATTGGATTAGTACCTATTATCTCTGATTTTTCTAACTCTTCTACCTTTTTGCTAACAATCTTGTTCTGGAGTCTAATTAATTGGCGCATTTGTCGCCAGTTTTGTAAAATTCCGATTGGTTGTTAGATCTCAAACCCTTTTCCCAAGTCAACATTGAGCATTCCACAGTAAGGCTCAATAAATTTGTGATCTTTTTCTCTTGTTTGAATTAATTTTGTACTAATATTACTCTATTTATAACGGTTAGGCATCGTATGATATATAGCTTCGTTTATATAGGCTGTTAATATGCTCTCCTAAGCTGAAAAAGAAAAACAAAAAATGCTCAAAGAAGATTAAGGTTTAAACTGAAATTAATTAAAAACACAAACAAACGGGAGTAACTTAAGAATTTCTTATGAAAATAGAAGTAAGTACAAATCTTAGAAGTTTCCTCAAGTGCTAAAATTTAAAATAAATTCAAATGCCATTTTCGGTCCTGAAATGGTAGAAGTTAATTCATAAAAGTCGCATGGATAGTCAAGGGCAATGCGTGACGTTGTTCATCTTGTCACTCAACAGCGCTGAAACAATGTGCTATACGCCAAATCTGAAAATGTGGCCCAAATGGTACCAAATCAATGTCGCCCACATTCATTTCCTGCATCAAAATTATTTTAAAATAATTTTTTCCTGAAAATTTTGATCAAGTTAACCATCAAAATATAAGTGTGTGGTATGATGTTCCCATGAAATGGAAATAGAAGCAGTACAATTTTGCTAGCCGGAGAATATTTTACTTCAATTTTCTCCACATCCATTTATAGTTTTATGAAAACTCAATTTTCTCCACATCTAGAGGAACGGGGTTCAAATTCTAAATCTTTTGTTTCCACTCAAAAAAATATTACCAACTGAATAATTAGTTGGCCCTGTTGAAAAATATAGCTTATTAGTATGCTATTTTAAGGGCACATTTTGAGTGGGACTGACTTAGCGAAAGTGGAAAATCTTGAGAGGTTCGGATTCTACTCCGTAAATATTTCGGAATGGTATATTTTATACTAAAAATGATGCTTGGGTGAATGAGAAATTGACTTTCAAAATACACCCTTACGGTTGAAAATTTAAAAAGAAATGGAACTTATCCCAAGCTAAGGGATTTGTGTTTATATGTGAATACTCATCCAGACAAGAGCAAGAATTTTTAGGATGGAGGCTCTCTCCACGCACGCGTGCGTAAGGGGGTGCAAATCCAAGGTCAATTTGGTTGAACTCGTGTGCTTTCACGTGCGTGTCTTGAGTGCATGAATGTCAGCCTAAATTACCCATGCCCGCATAACCAGATTTTTTATTTCCTTTTAAATTTTGTAACAGTAGTTTCATAATTAAGATTGAAGAGCAGTTGTGATTGTGAATAAATTTTGAGTTGTTGCATAATTGAATGTCTTCAATTCAATGGGTTGTTACGGAAGCAAATTAAGTCGAATATTGAATTCAAATATTTAATTTATTATTCAACTGTTACGTACTCTTGTGTACATAAAATGACAGTTTTCCTCTTCTGTTTTAAAAAAAAAAACAACAACAAGCACACCATAGCACTTAAAAAAAAAAATTTCCTCTGACGTTCTTATTGAGATTCTCCACTGTTGTTGTTCATTGGAATTATTTGTGCATGCTTGGCAAATAATTCGTACCCATTGCATCATGGGAAACAAATACCAACAAACCTAAAAGCACCGTAGTAGGCAGTGTTTTTCTGTCTTAAGAAGACTATTGTTTAACAAGCCTTAATTTTTTTTTCTTGTGTTTTTCTGTCTTTTGTTTCCTTTTGTATTGCTTAATTTGTTCTTGCCCCAACGATTTATTATTGTTTGTTTATTAATTTTTTGCTTACTCTTTGCTTATATCAATTTACGTTATGTTACAATTATTAATACACTCTCAATTGCTGACTCACTAAATTTCAATATGCCCAACTTTGGAATTTTAAAGGAGGTTAAAGAGTGTCATGCTCGGAAATTGAGTGAAAACAGAAGAAAATTTAAGAGTCATCGAAATCATTGTAGGCTAGGTTGAGTTTCTGCGGCAATAATTCCTCTATTATTCTTTCTCCAGCCATCTTGAGCTCCAATTGTGAATGTTAATCACTGGTGGAAGAATGTATTGAGATTATTATAAATCAAGTTGATTATGGTACAATCCAAATTCCTATCCTCACTTTTGGGGGATATATGTTCTATCCATATTAGTAGAAAAAATCTACCCATATCTAATTATGTTGACAATAAAAAATGAGTCCCAACAATGATTTGAGAGCATGAGTGCTGTCAACGGGCTACGGGCCCATTGGCAGATGCGGAGGATATCTATTAATACATTTTTTTCCGAGAAGTGCAATGCACTCACTTACAAATGGAGCTATTAATTAAGCTCCGAGTTTTTAAATTGATGAGATGAAATGAATACTACGGCAGTACTATTTCGTTCTGAAGCAGCCGCTCGAAAGTCATTAACCTGCAACTTAGTCAACGCGCAACATTATTGAGCATTAAACATTGATAGATTATGTTTATCTTTTACTCGTTTCCTTTCTTGGGTTCTACAGTAGTCTTTGATTATTCAAAAGCAGCATTTTCCAGTTTTTCCAACTTCCACCAACCAGTCCAAATTAAAGCTGAAACGATATATGGACAAGAAAAATGTTAGTTGTCTGTCGTATATGGTGATGTGGCAGCCGCCTAGACTCCAGTTATTATTATTATTGTTTTAGAGAAGGTAGAGGAATAGACGGTATCCATACATATATATGTTAGAACACATACCTCCCTGATGATCGAATGGCGAACGAAATAAATTTATTTGAGAGTTAGTCGACCAAGTCGGTAGGGTCCATACTCCAATTACATACACATAGACACTGTGTTCATTTTCCCTCCTCTGTTTTGATTCTGTTTTAGTTTATTAAGCTAGTTGACTTAGAATAGACCTTCTATTTACTTTTGTAGTCTACTGTAAATATGTGTAATCTATATAGCTTGGATCAATTAATATCCATAAGAATAATCAGATGTGCATCGCGTGCCCGTTATTGTGCGTTTAGGCCGTGTGTTACTTGATAATTGGCTAAGCTATTAAAACACTAGTCTATAATCAAGTGACATGTGGCCCATCGCATCTGATTGAGTCTCTCAATATCAAATACTCAACAAAAATTCTCTCAAAAAGCGATAGTAAATAGGTTGCATACGATTTAAACACGTGCAAGGTCATTTCATACTTTGGGAAAAAAGCCACCCATGCGGCCATACCCCTAAGGGCTGCTTAAATGGTCACATAGACCCCCTTAATTTTGTAAATAATTCTTAAATCTTCTTATTATAATAACCTAAATAAATATAAATATAATAATAAGATAAAAATAATAAATAAATAGCATGTGATACAAATAAAATATTACAAGAAGTATGATTAATAAAATAACATATATAATGAAAATTACTTTTAGTATTAAGTAATTACTGGTCTATCCCAACGGATTTTATTAATACTAGAATCTTTTAATCCAAAATTTGAGTTTAAGATTCATACTAATATAGACATAATTAAAAACGATATTGCAAATAAAATAATATAAACTTTATATAAATCAGTGTGAATGTTAGGTATAATAGTTTTAATATTATTAATATGACAAACAGATTTTATCACTGTTAAAAGAATATGACAAATTAATAATATCAAAATAACTTTTCTAATATTTAAAATTTTTTATAAATCTTATCTTATTTATATATTATATTATTTTAAGTTTAATTTATATTGATTATATATAGAAGTTTAATTGAAGTCAATTATTCGATTGTTGTAATTAAGGGTATAATAGTCAACGTTCATAGCCAAAGATGCACTAAATTAAAATTAGCCCACGCCATTGCCTACATCAGTAATTTTTCAAATCATTTTTTCCCTCAAAATTTTTATTAATTTAATTACCAATATGATATAAGTGGTAAAATATTCTAAAGATATGGAAATAAAGCAAGGCAAATTTGGCACCAGGAGTATTGCTTCGCTCCCATTGCTACCCTTCCATGAGTCTAAAATTCCTGTGGAGAAAACACATCACGTTAATATACAGCTCAAATAGTAGTTCAGAATATATAAAAATCAGCGTGCAATCTACCTAAAGACAAACTAATAGCTCGGAGCAGTAGACGCACCCTTCTCGTGACCTTCTTAGATTGCTTCCTTCCAATCATCTTTAGAAAACACTATGGCCTTCGAGTAAAAATCTTGTATCCGAGCACGACCACGCTCGATCCTGTCCAATACAGTGGTCTCTACGGCAGCTTCCAATACAGTGCATTTCGGTGCCTGCTGAAAAGGCCCTGCTGCATGAGCCACAGGATCCACATCTGCAGAAGCAAAGTTACAGCATTTCACTTACGGACTAATACATCATTAAGACATTGTCTAATAACGGGATTTCTGCTTCTAAAAAGTTCCTCCACTTCAACCCTAGACTAAAAGTCAGTTTCTTATCCCCCCCCCCCAAAAAAAAAAAAAATCTAGATGAAAAAGAATTATTGATGTGGAACAACATCTAGTCTGAGATGAATGATCGCACCTCTTAAAGCCATTAACAATGAGACTTCACTGTCAGAATTGACTTCAGCAAATTCAGAGTTCTTTGCCACTGTAGCCACCGTTGCAGCACCTTTCCCCGCTGGTATGCCAGCCATAGCTATTTGAATTCACAACTCCATTTCTCCATAGTTCCATCCAAGAACTAGCATGTTTGACGGCATTCTAGTTTAGGAACCAAAACAGACATTATTGCCTTTCGAACGTTTAGGAAAACCAAAAAGAGAAAGAATAACAATTTTTGCATCATCGGCAATATGGTTCCATCTTTTAATTGCCATCTAATTAGTACTTTAAAGTATTTGATAAACACTCGCAACAGCAATTTGGTTGCAATTTGAAAATTAAAGCGATTTTAGTATTTTACCCACAATTGTCTGACTTATATTAGATTTATTATTTTTACCAAAATTATTATTAAAAAATAACATTTATTGAACACTATGAACTTTTATTTCATAACTAAAGCTCTCATTTCACAGCAGCTCTCATTTTAAAGTAGATGTGTCTTGAAAAGCCACGGCCGCACAATACCACTACCAAATGCAGCCTTAAGCGGGACATGATAATCACTTGTAGTTGGGTGACCGTTTGGGAATGTGCTTTAAGAACGACGTAAAAGCATTGCAGTTTACCATGAGCCATCATCTTGAATTTCAGTTTTAAAACAACCAAAGAAACATAGTAAACGTAAAAATAACAGAAAATAACAAAGCTTGAAAAATTTCTCTCCTTTATTTCTTGCATTTTTTCGGAAACCAAACAGAAGAAATGAAAGGGTATGAATGATTTCACCTGTTTCGAGAGCCATCTACAATCTGAAGGTCGTGGCAGAGCTTGGAGAGAGCAACAGCAGTGGATCCACCGAGCTGACCCGTACCTCCAAGGCTCCAAGTATCAAAACCCTGGCGTTTTGGTTCTTCATTTGAAACTGAGCTCTGTCAAGAACTGTCTCTGTAGTAGCACTTGTAGCCCTGGCCATTATGGCCGTGGCCGTGCTATTTATCAGATATAATATTAATAAATGGCTCACTTTCTTCATTGATGTAAGTTGCGTATATACAGTACAAGCTTCAGATTTGAAAACTAACTCCTAAGATAAAGTAAATTAAAAGATCCAAATTCTACAAGATTGAAAGAATAAGTTACAACAATAACAACATTTAAGGATATCTTCGCTTACCTTCTGTTATGCCCCCTCAAGATGGAGCTCGGGAGGAGAGACCTATCTTGTCCTTAAGCAGAAGAAACCGAGCCCGAGGAAGCGGTTTTGTTAGAGCATCAGCAAGTTTATCTGCGGAAGAAAAATGCGCAACCCGCAAAGAGCCACTTTGAACTTGATCACGTATAAACTGAAAATAATTGCTACATGTTTCATGCGTGAGTGAAAAACAGGATTAGAACATAATTGAGTGGTCCCAACATTATCACAATAAATGACTAGAACGGAAGATAGCGAATGTGAAGATCGTGGAGCAAAGAACTAACCCAATTAAGCTCGGCTGTGGTGGCAGCCACTGACCGATATTCAGCTTCAGTAGAGGAACGAGCAACAGTCCGCTGCTTCTTGGAGCTCCAAGAGATAGGATTCCGGCCAAGATAAACAATATAAGCACTGGTGGACGAGAAATCATCCTTATTATCTGCCCAATCAGCATCAGAAAATGCATGTAAGGATAAGAGAGAGTCGGTAAAGAGTTAAAGAATCGTTCTCAAAGAGAAAAAATGTTGAGTTAACAACAAAGTTAAACTCAAAGGAAATAATCTGAAATATTATTAATGAAAAGCTTGTCTAAAGAAATAAGCATAATAAACCTATTTATAAAAGTTAATTTCAAATCCTAGTCCTTGTCAACTTTTCATCAAATCTTCGAAGACGGTCATTGACTAAGAGCTCCAAGTCTTGTTTTGGAATCTAGCAGGTGAGTGGAATCTTGACGACATTGTTCGACGGGGAATGATGGCCCTTAATGGCCGTTTGGTTTTGTTTTACAAAAAAATCTTTTTCTATTGAGTGCATAAAACGGCGCGAGTAACTTTGATTTCACAAATCAGTCCAAAAGGAAACAGCAGAATTAGCTGTGTCCAATTCCATGTTTAATTACCTTGAAGAAGCTAGCTGTGTCCAAATTAGAATATATTACTATATGTTACTAATTAATCTGCAGAAAATTGAAAATATAATAGCAATAACTGGAGGCAGATCAAAAGTTGAAAAGGCTGAGTTAAATAATCCATATTATCTTTTTTCTTAATGAAATCACAAGAACGGATATGGCTATGCAAGTATAAAGTGAATTTAAGGAAGGTACCAAGTCTTTGTAATACTTTTAGAATTTGAGCACCAAGTCTTATTGCTTGGCCTTATAATCTAGTTTGGGAATCAATTGGACAGCTGTTTTTTGAACAACTGATAAAATTTCAAACTAGCACTTGTACATCTTCCACAGCCATGAAACTCATGGGAAGGATTAAAAAATGAAGAGTTACGATTCCAATTACAAATCAGAAATCTAGGAATTATCTTTACTCATTCCCTTTCCTTTGGTCTAAAGCAGACTGTAATTCTTCAAAAGGTGCATTTTCCATTGTCATACTCCAGTTTACACTTCAAAAGGTTTGTAAAATATTACCCGACCACTACCCATTGCTTTTTACCCAATCATTATCCATACATGGCTAATAATTTCTCAAACTGGAGTTATTAATTACTCTACCTTCATCTAACTACGAAAATTGAAAAAATAATTTTAAGACCCATAGAATTAGTTTTTTAAAGAACCAAAATAAATATTGGAATAGTCTAAATCTATATAATCACCTTCGCTTTATTACACACAAGGAAAAAATAAAACCTTAACGTCGAGAAAGTGAGAGGAAAATTTTGGAGTTGAAATAAAATGTGTAACTTGTGATTCACAAATGAGAGTATTTCAATCTTTATGGAGGTGAATTTGTCATGTAAGTGAATAAATGGGCGGGAGGGCATATATTTGGAAATTTGGCACTTTTGTGGCAAATTAAAATTAAAAACTCTGGCCATTTGGGTCTTTGGCCCAGTGGTAAACCACTGCCCTCACAATTGTAAGGACAGAGATTCGAGTCGCCATAGACTCAATCTCTATCAATTAAACATGATTGTATGAAGTTAATTTGTAAGTCTTTTTCTCTTGCAAAATGCGAGTGGAGCCGAGACATCCTTCCTCTGTGAGGGTCATTTGTCTGGGCAAGTATTTCATAAGAATTTAATGAATATTATAGTCTCAGTTATATATCTGATTTTAAATATCAATGTAATTGTCTGCTATTATAATAGCAGTTTTGTAAATATCTGATGTAATATCAATAGTCTGATATATAATCAGTATTAAAAAAAAAACAAAAACAAAAGACTTTGAGTAATGGCTGCACCAAAATGCTGGGGTTTTAGTTCTTTGTTCGATTCGAAATTGAGCTATGTTTCGAGTTTTTGTTAATGACGTGTATGGTACTGGGCGACTGCTTTATAATTACCGGCCTACTTTTGTTTCGAACTAAAATTCATTTACTTCGTACAAATAAGCAAAGCTCACGCCATTCTGGTCTGTCTTTGGTGCACTTTCTTTATGAAGAGACTCTCAATTAATTTTTTTTTTTCAAATGCAAATTATCGTCTGTTATAACTAGTTGAGTGATGACGTGGCGAAAGTTTTGAGGCTCATGACGTGGCTGAGTTTTGACATGTCAACGTGGCACGCACTGGACCAATTTGAAAATGGATCATATAGGATCGGTCTGTCAGAGGACAAAGGGTTTGCAACTACGATATTTCAATTATTCTTTAAACCCAATGTCATTTTTAACAAGGATAATGATATTTATCTAATCTTAATTAATGGCATTCATTTATATTACGTTGGATGATGTAATACTAATAATAGTTATGAAATTTATCATCGAATAAATGAAAAGAAAATATATATAATTAATTACAAATTGAAATTCAAATGGTGATTCCTAGAATTATCATTTTAATAAATTATATAAACTAGTTACTCTAATTTTCTGAAAATTCATTCATCAAACTAGCTGACATTTCATTGAGTAGGGCTTTTTAAACTCATAATTTTACTCAATAAGTTCAAATTTTTAATAAACCCACTGCTAAAATTTAAATAATAGATTTTTACTTCATACACACTATAAAATCTCAAAAATAACCTTTGACTGCAATATTGTTATTTTAAAAATACGTACATGGCCCAAGATACACCAAATGAAAGTTACCCTCACATTTTTTCCTACAACAATATAATATTATTTCAAATCATTCTTTTTTTTTTCCTCAAAAATTTGATCAAGTTTACCATCAAGACATATGTTCTGTGATAGCAAGTTCTTATGAGACAGAAATAAATTAAAGCAAAAATAAATTTTGGTACTCAGAGACCAAAATTCCTGAAGGGGAGCACATCAATAACTGAGGTAAATTTCCCTCCATCATGAAATGATTTTTCTTACATATGATTCTCGTTTTCCTTTTTCCTATAGATGTTGATTATAATTATTATTTGAATTTAATCAGGATTCTGGTTGTTGTAAATCAACTGTTAGATAATGAAAATTTTTATTCCACTAATCCATTGTCCTAATTTAAAAATATTTAGTAATAAAAAATGATTGTAACATCCCTAGGCATTGGTTTAGGCTGCTCTTTTCTCCTTTTAACACTTCCTGTCAACTATTTTAGGTGGATGGGCTTCACCAAAACAAAATGCTAATCATAGTTCTGCTGCCACCACTGCCATGTAAATGATAAAAGTTAGAAGAAGGAATCCAAAAGCAGCATGTTAGCAGATCAGTAAATAATCTGGCCCCATATTTAGCCCCATTCAGTGGCAAAGCTAAGAACATTTTTGGATGGGTTGAATTTCCTTTAGTTTTCTAAAATTCGATCCGAGAGGATTTTTTTAGTAAGAAATTAAAGATACAACTAATAAGAGGAGACATAATGAGTCTGGTTCCTCAAAATATTTGTTTAATACATCATTTAAGATTATTTAGATAACACATTTATCCCTTAATTAATGATAGTTGAAGAAGCAACATAACTAATTAATATAAATATTCTTATATGGGTTTCAATAAGGATAATTTTGTAATTAGATAAAAAGCTGCCCCATTTTTTGGATAGCTGTGAACTCAATTATATATTAGTATAAAAGAATAATGTCTACCAATGAGTCTTCCATTGTCAATGTTAACTTCAGAAAATTCAGAAAACTTCAACAATGTCGACACAATTGCAGCACCTTTTTCCCTGCTAGGATGCAAATTTTCATCAGCGATGCTCTAGATTTGAAATAACATTCCAGCCATAAAGATAACTTCTCAATGCACAAAACTTTATTATTTGATCCAAAAACTTGCAAGTTGGACAACAGTTTAATAGTCTCTCATTGTTTATCCCCCCGTCCCCCCCCCCCCAAAAAAAGTGTGGAAAAAAAATCAAATAAAAAATAAAAATTGAACTTTATCAACGAAGAACCCAAATTTAAACAAGAATATGCAATTTATTGCCTCAATTATCGTAACAATAAGAATAAATAAATATTTAACAACTAATTTAATAATAACTAGTCATATTAGTCATATTTTCTTCTCTATTTTTTTCTGTTTTTGCTTCACACTCAAGCAAATAACCAATAGTGAAGATATCTTGGCAAAAAAAAAAATTAACTGGTGTAGGACCTGTCTCCAGCCCCCATACATTTTATCTCTTTTTGTTGATCCACTACTAAACTTTGAATTGATACAAGTATTCAACACTTTATTGGATCATGATGAATCATGAGACAATGAAATTTGGATGTACAAGGATTCGGGACTTATTAATAAAATCTGAAGTAGCATTTGAATTTCTTATAAAAATAAACATTGCAAAAATCGCATATATGGATCATAGCTGTCTCAAGGCAGTGATGATTTTTGTGTCGTTGCGAGCTTCCAATATTCCCAAATCCAATATACTGGCCCAAGACAAAACCAATAAAAGTTGCCCACACCATTTCCTACATCAACATTATTATTTCCTCAAATAATTTTTTCCGCAGAATTTTGATCAAGTTTACCAACAAAAAAATAAGTCGTAGCATATTAATATGAACTAGAAAATAAAAGCAAAGAAAATTTTTGCACCTGTAAGATTATATGACTTCCACTGCTTCGATTCCGTGAGAGTAATAAAATTTCTGAACAGAAAACACATCAAGTTAATATACTGTTCAAATACTAGTTCAGATAGTAAAAAATACCAGCATGCTGCCCACTTAAAGATAATCTAATATCCTGGAAAAGATAGAGAAGACTTACTAATTTCATCTTCTTGCTCTGCCTCCTCTGCTCGCCCTTCTCACGTTCTTGGATTGCTTCCCTTCGATCATCTTTACAAACCACCATGGCCTTCCAGTTGCGAATACCATGTATCCAATGGACAAGCCAATTACCAATCCAGATGCGTAACCCATCTTAGCAAACTTCCAATCAAACCAACTCAAAGAATCGTCTCCTTCATGGAAACTTGTTGGTGATGTTGGCTCCGGTGCCTCATCGACGTTGCAACTTTCTGACAATGGGAATCCACACAACCCCGGGTTACCGGCATAGGAATCGTTTTGAAATGTATTGAATTGGGTCCCTCTTGCTGGTTACATGAAAGATTTAGCACCAAAAGAGGTTTTAGACTCGCCAATTGCATTGGAATCTGCCCAACAAGCTTGTTTGAAGATAGGTCTAGTGATTCAAGCTCCGTCAGATTTCCCAACGACGATGGAATGCCACCTGTCAGGTTGTTGTGAGAAATGTTAACCAATGATGTACGTAACTGGTCAACTGTATGAATTTAAGCTAAAAACTTTTGCCAAGTTGCCTGCTCTTTCTTATTACTGAACTTGAAATAGAAAGACATCTTTCCCTCAATCCCTTTCCCCTATAAGAATCTAAAGTGGTCAACTGTATGAATTGAGGAGCAGTAATCTTAATTAATACGCTTGGCCAATTTTGTAAAAGTCCAAACTTCTGTTCCAAGGCTATGATAATGAAACCCGTGGGAAGCACAAAAAAGGCCGAAAGCTACTGATGTAAGATTGTCCAAATTAAGAGGTCTGTATCGAGCAACTGAACAAGTCTTTTTCTCTCAAAGTCATTATATAGAGTGTAACCAATGATGATGATGAAGACGAAACGGATCACTGCAGGCATCGGTGGTGGGAGTGAGCGATGTTGTGTACAAAAACATAAAAGGAACAAGTGCTTGTGAAGTGTTTTGAAGTAAAATTTTGAGGTTGAAATAATAATTGTGTTAACTTGTGATTCGCAAATGAGAGTATTTCTATCTTTATGCAGGTGAAATTTGTCGTGTATAAATGAAAAAATGGAAGGGAGGGGATATATTTGGAAAATTAGGCACTTTTGTGGCATATAAAAACAAAAAACTCTTGAGCAATGGCTGCACCAAAAACGCTGGGGGTTTGGCTCTTCGTTTGAAATTCGGCTCTGTTTCGGGCGTCTGTTAATGACTTGTATAGGACTGAACCATTCCTGTATAATTATGGTTCAACCAAAATTCATTCACTTGGTACAAATAAGCGAAGCTCGCGCCATTTTAGTCCCCCTTTAGTGTTCCCTCTTTGTGGAGCGACTCAACTCAACTGCTTTGCGTATCCAAAAAAATATGATCCGTTATAACCAGCTGAGTGATGACGTGGCAAGAGTTTTGACGTGTTGACGTGGCACATGCGGGGGCCAATTTGAACAAGGAGCATATTTTATTTTATTATAATAAAAATTAAGTGATAATTAAAATTGAGGCAAAAGTTGGCGTGTTGTTAAATATGTTATACTTCTAAACTTGCTTTTCTTTCCTTCTACAATAATATCATTATAACAATATCCTTGCCTTTTGGAGGATATTAAAGAAAAAATTGTTAATTTATCAAATTAGCCTTAAATAATATAAAATTTTCGTAACTTTTATGTTATTATTTTACATTTAGGATTCATTTGAAAAATTAAGATGTTATAAAATAACTATTAGTAAAATTGTTGCAAAGATGTGTAAACATTGCTTTGAATTGGCTGGTTTTAATTTATAAATAAATTCTTAAAAAGAAATTGTTAATACTGGCTCTTTCATACTAATACTCATTGGTTAATTTGCCAATAAAAAATTATAGGTTAGTTTTTACTCAGTAAATTTTTATAGATAAATTAATTAATGCTATGAATATTATTGTAGAAGCAAAGAAAAAGTAAGGGTAATAATGTAACATAACTAACTATAAGGGTGCTTTGAGATATTTATCAAATATAGGAACTAAACGAACATTTGAGTTAAAATATTGGGACTAAACAAACATTTACCCAGCAAACAAAATTCATTTTCCCTCCTCTTTTTTTATTCTGTTTCAGTTTGTCAAGCAAGTTTTTAGACCTTTTATTTACTTCTTAATTACTTTACTACAAATAAAAATGTGTAATCTATATAAATATGGATTATATATGCTGTGTAATCTATATAAATATGGATTATATATGCTGAACTTGTAAGCTGGATCAATTGAAGCTGTCATAGTTGACGGGAAGAGAAGAGGATATACCAATCAACAAAAATTTAATTTCCCAACAAAATTGGACATTATTATGTTTTTTCCACTGTTTTTAATTTCATTCTTAATTTGTATAACCTTGAATTTAAAAGAAATATTTAATAAGCAACAAAATAACATAAAAATTAATAGAAAAAAAAGTTCATAACTTGAAAGCTCCTCCTTCTTTGTTTCTTGCGAGCGAGGTCATTCCAAACATTATTACTCATTATCAACTGTTTCGTTTCCAAGTGCAGGTATGTCACGAGAATAAAAGCAAACATTTTCATTTGAGTGAATACATTTTCTTCTTCTTCATTTTTTTTTAAATGATAGTTTTACGACCACTCAACTTTCTCCACGTCCAAATTCTAAATCTCTTGTTTTCACTCGAAAAATAGTACCAACTGACTAATTAGTTGGCCCCACTTTGGAATTGAAAGAGAGGTTACCGAGTGTGGAGCCCGGAAATTGAGTAAAAACAGAAGAAATCATTATTTGAGTTTTTGCAGGCGATAATTATTTTTTCATTATACTTTCTCCTGCCATCTTGAGCTTTGTTTGTGGAATTTCAAGATGGTTGGAGAGAGAATAATGGAGGAGTTTGCAAGGAAGACAAGAAGACTTTCAAATAGTATTAGTTAATAGTTCCACATCGGTTGATGACGTGAAACATCAAATGTACTCCAAAATTTCTACCAATTGATGAGTGGAGATCCTTGCATGGGATTGTGGTTTTTTGAGAAATGGTTTTTTTTACACATTATCCTCATTTTGTTTCTCGCAATAGATGTTGATAATAAACATAATTTGAAATTAATTAGGATTGTGGTTTTTGTAAATCAATTGTTAGATTACGAAAATATCAGCATGCTATCAACTTAAAGAACAGTACATGAACCGGCTTATAATTCCAAAAGACAAACTAATAATTACTCACCGGGGCTTTAGATATGCACTTACAAATCTCTTCTTCTTGCTCTGCCTCGTCTGATCACCCTTCTCACCTTCCTGGATTGCTTCCTTTTGATTATTCTTACAAACCATCGTGGCCTTCTAGTCACAAATACCATGTATCCGATGGACAAGCCGATCACCACTCCAGATGCGTAGCCCATCTTAGCAAACTTCCAATCAAACCAGCTTGCAGCATCGTCTCCTTCGTGAAATCTTTTTGGTGTTGTTGGTGCTGGTGCCTCATCAATGCTGCAGCTTTTTGACAATGGGAATCCACACAACCCCCAGTTACCAGCATAGGAATCATTTGGAAATGTATTGAATTGGGGTCCTCGTGGTATGAGTCCCTCGAGTTGGTTGTTCGAAAGATTCAACACCGAAAGATAATTCAGACTCGCCAGTTGCATTGGGATATGTCCAGTAAGCTTGTTTGAAGAGAGGTCTAGAAATTCAAGCTCAGTCATATTTCTCAATGATGATGGAATAGCACCTGTCAAGTTGTTGTGAGAAATGTTAAGGCCTTTGAGCAAATTAAGCTTTCCCACCACTTCTGGGATTTTCCCTTGAAATCTGTTGCACGACAAATCAATGGTTGCAAAAGTTGTTAGAATCCTCTCCATTTGTATGTCGTTGCCTTTCATAGTCACAACTATTGATATATAGTATGTATAATAATCCAACAACTTCATATAATTGACTTCAATATTATTGTCATCCCCATGCACCATGGTTTTAAAACTATCCAGATACCATATTGGCAAAACACCGGTGAGTTGATTGTGAGAGAGATCAATTATTCGCAACTTGGGAAAAGGAGCTCTTGTTCTGGTATCACCAATGGGACCCCAAAATCCGTTGGAACGCAATATAAGAACTTGCAAATCGGGAAGAACATCTAACCAGTGAGGAAAGGTATCATCAATCTGATTATTTCCAACATCTAAAGTTTCCAAATGCTGACAGTTAACCAAAGATGAAGGCAATGGTCCTTTCAACTGATTGCCATTAAGGTTAAGACTTACCAAACTGCAGCCTTTTGCATAAGTTTGTGGGATGCTTCCTTGGAGGTTGTTCATTTGGAGATCCAAAATCCCAAGTGTAGAGTTTCCAAGACATTGTGGAATTTCTCCACTCAAGCTATTGTTTTTCAAGTAAAGAGTTAGAATATGACTCAAATTACAAAACGACGAAGGAATCTCTCCGGTCAAATTATTGCTGGAAATTGAAAAGTATTGTATGAGGGGAGGTAGATCTAGAAGTGATCCTTGAAGTAAGTTCGATCGAAGGACAAGTTGTTTGAGATTTTTCCATGGAAGATGTTCTATGCTTGTCAAGAAGTTGTGTGAAAGATCTAGTGTATTCAAAGTATGTACTCCTATATCCCACATCCAACTGGGAATCCTACCATGGATCTGGTTTTCAGAAAGGTCCAACAACTTTAATTGATGTTGAGTTCTCAAGATCTCTGGAAACTCACTTACATTGCAAGCCGATAAACTCAACTCCAAAAGACTAGGAAAAGGCGAGTTGACCGTTAATTTGGTGCTCAATGATAAACTGTTATTAGAAAGATAAAGCGATTTAAGATTTTTTAGCTTTGCAAAATCATAAAGCTCAACGCTGCCACTTAAATTGTTTGAAGTAAGATAGACATTAGTCAAATTCACAAGTTGAAAGATTGAACTAGGAATTGAGCCAGTGAGTTGATTATATGCCAAGTTTAAATAAGAAAGTTGGGTTAGGTTGGTAAACATATCCGGAATTTTACCAGCAAATTTATTGTACCAAAGATCTAAATGATGAAGCTGCTGAAGATTTGAAAAAGATGATGGAATGTGACCACTGAAACTGTTTTATGAAAGATCCAAATGAACAAGTTGTGTAATATTGTTACCTAGTGATGCAGGGATTTCACTAACAAATTTATTGCGCCAAAGATTTAAATTATGAAGCTGCTGAAGATTTGAAAAAGATGATGGAATGTGACCACTGAAACTGTTAACTGAAAGATACAAATGAACAAGTTGTGTAATGTTACCCAGTGACGCAGGAATTTCACCAACAAAATAATTGCCCCAAAGATCTAAATGACGAAGCTGCTGAAGATTTGAAAAAGATGATGGAATGTGACCGCTAAAACTGTTACCCGAAAGATCCAAAGAAACAAGTTGTGTAATATTGTTACCTAGTGATGCAGGAATTGACCCCATGAAATTGCTAAAAGAGAGGTTAAGGAGTGTCAAACTCGGAAATTGAGTAAAACCAGAGGAAATCTTAGAGTAGTTGAAATCATTGAAAGCCAGGTTGAGCTCTCGCAGGCGAGGAAGAAAGAAAAGCCTAGTGTTGGAAGGGATGTTGCCACGAAGCCAACTGCAACTGAGGTCGAGGCCAATCACGTGACCCGTCGCCGAATCACATGTTACTCCGTCCCAGGAGCAGCAGTCGGCATACTCTTTCCAAGACATCATCCTTGGACGAGATATCTGCTGAATTCCATCACAATAGTCCGAGGAATCTTTTTCAAAGGAAAAGAGCTGCTTAAATTGGAGTAAAGCAGAACTTTGGTCGTGAGAGCAAAGTTTTGCTGAACACTGAGAATACAAGAGCAATAACTGGAGGCAAATCAAAAGCTGATAAGGCTGAGTTATGCAACCCATTTTTTTTTTGTTTTTAATTTTCCGGATGATGAAATCAGAAGAAGACAGATATGACTATTTATAGAAGTTGAATGGCCTGTAATTAATTAATAATATAGTACTCATTGACTTAGAGCACCGAGCCTTGCTTCTGAAAGCAGCCGCTGGCTGAAAGTCAATAGCAAGCATTAAATATTGATGGGGATTATTATTTAAAGTAGACTTTGATTCTTCAAAAGGAGCATTTTCCAGTTTTCCAATTTTCACAAACCAATACCAAAGCTGAAGCTGTATCCATTTTGATACTTATTTATGTATGTGAAAAGACATGTAACAGCCAGCTAGACTCATATATATTCTTTTTTCCTCCCTAAGATAGACTCACACTTAATTAGTCTTATACACAAACTCAAATCCATTTCCCCTCCTCTGTTTTGATTCTGTTTCGATTTGTTAAGCAGGTTGTTAGACCATCCATTTACTTCTTAATTTTTTTTTTATCCATTTACTTCTTAATTTTTTTTTTTTATCCATTTACTTCTTAATTAGTTTACGACAAATTAATATGTGTAATCTACTTGTAAGATTGATCAATATTACCGTTTGAAATTGAGGTTTTATAACCTGTTAGTTCCTAATATATGAACACAGTAGATTCTGCCCATTAGTAGAAAAATACTGGAAACTAAAGTAAGAAAAAGACAAAAACCGAAGTAACAAATGAATCTCTTATAAAAAAATAATAATAATAATGTTGTGAATTCAATCCCAAAAGCCGAGATCAAATTCAACCCCAAGACCAAGTTCTTTGATTCAAAACACAAGATTTGCCAAGAATCTCACGCACATATCAGATGACTGAAGAATCAGGAACAAATCCAAACAAAGCGCACAAGATTTAAGTGGTTCAACATCAATCAACGATGGCTACGTACACTGAGAAACGAACACTGAATTTTCACTATTACTGACTTCAAGAATTATAGAGAACAATTGAAGAATGCAGAGATTACAAAGGATTAACTCTTTCTTCTTTTTTATGCCAGAACTTAGCTTTATTTACTATGTTTCCTGGGTTTTGTTATCCCAGTTAATTTTCCCGCTAAGCTTAAATGTCTCAACAACCTTGATCACGTGCTCAAGGCATGGCTTCATAACTGAATCCAGCAAACGGCAACAAACTATGTCGTTTCAAGCGATCAGTTATAAAGCTTGAGTCACGTGTATGACATGTGAGCTTCTGGTTGTTTTGTACGACGGTCTCAATTGTGTCGGTTTTCATTTAAGCTTTGAAATATGACATATCATACTCACATGCAGATGACATATGACATGTCAGCCCTCAAGTATTTAGTTCACATTCCAATAAATAATAATAAAAATCATAGAAGATTCCTAAAGTGCTGGAAATTAGGTAACTTGAAATGCGATATTCAAGTCCAGAAACATTGAAATTTGGCAATAATCTCGTGGGTAACAAGGACAATGACAGTGCATGTTGTTCATCTTATCAGAGGCTTCCAAATAGTATAATATACGCCCAAATTCAACATTCAGAGCCCGGCACTAAATCAAAGTTAGCCCATGGCATTTTCTACATCAATAATTTTTCAAATCATTTTTTCCCTCAAAATTTTTATAAATTTAATTACCAATATAATATAAGTGGTAAAATATTCTAAAGATATGGAAATAAAGCAAGGCAAATTTGGCACCAGGAGTATTGCTTCGCTTCCAATGCTACCCTTGAAGGAGTCTAAAATTCCTGTAGAGAAAACACAGCACATTAATATACAGCTCAAATAGTAGTTCAGAATATATAAAAATCAGCGTGCAATCTACCTAAAGACAAACTAATGGCTTGGAGCAGTAGATGCACCCTTCTCATGACCTTCAATCATCTTTAGAAAACCCTATGGCCTTCCACGCTCGATCCTGTCCATTTATAAGAACTTTGGAGCCAGGCCTATGGGTTCCCCAACAATCATGCTTTAGCTCTAAAGCAAGAATTTGTAGACTGTTCATGTTTCAATTATAGAATTTGTATGCTGTCTGTTAGGAGACACAAAAACAACACATAAGATGACATCTCGGTTACATAATAAAGTTGTATACATGCATAATAAAGTTGTATACATGCTTCATTCATCACATATATAAAACATAGAAAACTGGACCTAGAAAAGAGATAATCAAACACAACATTTACCTTTCCTCACCTTGGTCTCTACGGCAGCTTCCAATACAGTGCATTTCGGTGCCTGTTGAAAAGGCCCTGCTGCATGAGCCACGGGATCCGCATCTGCAGAAGCAAAGTTACAGCATTTCACTTACAGGCTAATACATCATTAAGACATTGTCGAATAACGTGATTTCTGCTTCTAAAAATTCCTCCACTTCAACCCTAGACTAAAAGTCAGTTTCTTATCCCCCAAAAAAAAAATTCTAGATGAAAAAGAATTATTGATGTGCAACAACAGAAGATACATCTAGTCTGAGAGGAATGATCGCACCTCTTAAAGCCATTAATAATGAGACTTCACTGTCAGAATTAACTTCAGCAAATTCAGAATTCTTTGCCATTGTAGCCACCGTTGCAGCACCTTTCCCTGCTGGGATGCAGAATTTTCTCAGCAACACTCTAAATTAGGAAACATGCCAGCCATAGCTATTTGAATTCAATTTCTCCATAGTTCCATCCAAGAACTAGCATGTTTGACGGCATTCTAAAATAATAACATACCATAGTCAAAGCATATCAATCAACAAAAACAGACATTATTGCCTTTCGAACGTTTAGGAAAACCAAAAACAGAAAGAATAACAATTTTTGCATCATCGGCAATCTTATAATGGCTGTTTAGGTTCCATCTTTTAGTTGCCATCTAATCACTACTCTAGAGTATTTGATAAACACTCGCAACTCCAATTTGAAAATTAAAGCGATTTTACCCACAATTGTCTGACTTATATTAGGTTTACTATTTTTGCCAAAATTATTATTAAAAACCAACATTTACCGAACACTATGAACTTTTATTTCATAACTAAAGCTCTCATTTCACAGCAGCTCTCATTTTAAAGTAGAAGTGTCTTGAAAAGCCACGGCCGCACAATACCACTACCAAATGGAGACTTAATCTACAACTGCGGGACATGATAATTACTTGTAGTTGAGTGACCGTTTAGGAATGTGCTTTAAGAACGACGTAAAAGCATTGCAGTTTACCATTAGCCATCATCTTGAATTTCAGTTTTAAAATAACCGAAGAAACATAGTAAAAGTAAAAATATCAGAAAATAACAAAGCTTGAAAAATTTCCCTCCTTCTTGCATTTTTCGGAAACCAAACAGAAGAAATGAAAGGGTATTAATGATTTCACCTGTTTCGAGAGCCATCTACAATCTGAAGGTTGGGACAGAGCTTGGAGAGAGCAACAGCAGTGGATCCACCGAGTTGATCTGCGGAAGAAAAATGTGCAACCCGCAAAGAGCCACTTTGAACTTGATCACGTATAAAATGAAAATCAATTGCTACATGTTTCATGCGTGAATGAAAAACAGGATTAGAACATAATTGAGTGGTTCCAACATTATCACAATAAATGATTGGAAAGGAAGATAGCGGAATGTGAAGATCGTGGAGCAAAGAACTAACCCAATTAAGCTCGGCTGTGGTGGCAGCCACTGACCGATATTCAGCTTCAGTAGAGGAACGAACAACAGTCCGCCGCTTCTTGGAGCTCCAAGAGATAGGATTCCGGCCAAAATAAACAATATATGCACTGGTGGACGAGAAATCATCCTTATTATCTGCCCAATCCGCATCAGAAAATGCATGTAAGGATAAGAGAGAGTCGGTAAAGAGTTGAAGACCGTCATTGACTTAGAGCTCCAAGTCTTGTTTTGGAATCTAGCTGGTGAGTGGAATCTTGACGACTTTGTTCAACGGGGAATGATGGCCCTTAATGGCCGCTTGGTTTCGTTTTACACAAAATTAATTATTTTTGTTTTCGCAAAATGAAAAATGTTACGCATATGTGACAAAGTGCTAATTCCTTTTTTAAAAAACAATGGATGAAGGGGATTTTAATTAAAATATTTTTCACGAAGAAGAGCAATGCACTCTCTTACAAATGGAGCTGTTAAATCAAAAAAAGAAAAGAAAAAAAAATAACGTTGAGTGATGGGTGGGTAATGTCCAAATAATTATTTTTTTTATCTCCTTATATCTTTTAGATTCAAATTTGGGTGATCAATCAAATAAAATTACTTAAAATCACTCAACTAGACTCTAAAAGGAGTATTTTTTTTTTCTTACAAATGGAGCTACTAAGCTCTTAGTTTTTAACTCGATCAGATCAAATGAATGGTACGCTAGAGCCGTAGAAGTCCAAAAGTAGAGGGATGGGTGGGCGATCATTTTTCTATCCCATTATATCTTTAGATTCAAATTCGGGTGGTAAATAAAATAAAAGGGTCATTCTATGATGCCGTGATTAAAGTTGCGGCATCAATACCATAATTAAATATAAATTATGTAAATAATACATAAAATTTGTAAATATAACATAAAACTTGTAAATCAACATTAACTGTAAAATAAAACATAAATTTTGGAAATAGAACATAAGACTTGTAAATGGAAGGTAAAATAAGTAAATTAATATAAAACTAATAAAATTAATGTGTTACTCGTAAACAAAACAAAAACTTGCAATTATATTATAACACTAGTAAATCAACACTAACTGTAAAATAAAACATAAATTTTAGAAATGGAACATAAGACTTGTAAATGGAAGGTAAAACAAGTAAATTAATATAAAATTAGTAAAATTAATGTGTTACTAGTAAACAAAACAAAAACTTACAAATATAACATAAAACAAGTAAATCAACACTAACTGTAAAATAAAACATAAATTTTGGAAATGGAACATAAGACTTGTAAATGGAAGGTAAAACAAGTAAATTAATATAAAACTAGTAAAATTAATGTGTTACTAGTAAACAAAACAAAAACTTATAAATATAACATAAAACTAATAAATCAATACTAACTGTAAAATAAAACATAAATTTTAGAAATGGAACATAAGACTTGTAAATAGAAGGTAAAACAAATAAATTAATATAAAACTAGTAAAATTAATGTGTTACTAGTAAACAAAACAAAAACTTGTAAATATAATATAAAACTAGTAAATCAACACAAATTGTAAAATAAAACATAAATTTTGGAAATGGAACGTAAGACTTGTAAATGGAAGGTAAAACAAGTAAATTAATATAAAACTAGTAAAATTAATGTGTTACTAGTAAACAAAATAAAAACTTGTAAATATAACATAAAACTAGTAAATCAACATTAACTGTAAAATAAATCATAAATTTTGGAAATGGAACATAAGACTTGTAAATGGAAGGTAAAATAAGTAAATTAATATAAAACTAATAAAATTAATGTATTACTAGTAAACAAAATAAAAACTTGTAAATATAATATAAAACAAGTAAATCAACACTAATTGTAAAATAAAATATAAATTTTGGAAATTGAACATAAGACTTGTAAAAGAAAGGTAAAACAAGTAAATTATGATAAAACTGGTGAATTGATGCATTACTGGTAACTAAAATGAAAACTTACAAATATAACATAAAATAAATAAATCAACATTAAGTGCAAAATAAAACATAAACTTTGTAAATTATGCCAAAAACTTATGAATAAAAGCTAAAATGAATAAATTAATATAAGAGTTACTATTAAAAAAAATTCATAATTGTAAAATAAAATCTCATTATAATGTTTATTAGTTTATATATTTGTTGCCTTTTTTTTATTTAAATTAAATAATGTTAACTTTGTATTTATGTAATATATATGGTGTTTTATTAAAGATGAAATTTATTCTCAAAATCGGATTTTGAAAAAAAAATATTATTTTAATATTTTTTATAGTTGTTGTAAGATGAGGATATTTTGCATCTTTCTACACTTCCTCAACAATAACCTTAAATGGTCTCTAAGTACACGTAAAAAATTTAAAACTACACGACGTATGCATAAAACTCAAAATAAAATCTTATTTTATTGACATATCATATATGTGTCTAGTAATATAAGAATTTTTTTTATTTTGTTTTTGCTTGCTCCACATCAAGATAAATAATTATGCTTGATTAACTTGTGTAATAAATAGATATTATATATAAAAAAATGGGGAAAAAAGTATACTAATGTCCTAGAATAAATATAAAATTTATGGTTAAACCAATTCAATAAAACTTATTCTATTTTTTTAGTACAATTTTTTGTTTAATTAATGAGTACTTTTTTTCCATGTTTAATTAAAGAAAATATTTTTTAAATAATTTTTTCACTAAAATTATATAGAAACAATGTTAATTTTTTAAATAATTAATAATCTTGTATAAATTTACTAGTTTTACTTTATATTTACTAGTTCTATATGTAATTTACAATATTTATGTCTATCACGGTATTGATGCCGTAATTTTCATTACGGCATTATAGAATTTTCCAAAATAAAATTACTTAATATCACTCTATTAGACTCTGAGGGACAATAGAAGTCTTTCATCCTAATAGCAATAAAGGCGCTCGAATGTAATTAAATATTGCTGGATTATCATGCCCTTTCTTTATAGATTTTATTTTTTTAAGGGGAACATTTTTCAATTTTTCCAATTTCCACAAACCAGTCCAAAAGCTGAAGCTGTATCCAAGTAATACATTTAGATATTTACTTATGTAAAATGACAGTTTAGTGAAATGTTAGTTATCTGTCAATATGCTGATGCAACGGCTAACTAGACTCATAGTTAGTCATTTACACAGACACAATTCATTTTCCCTCCCTTGTTTTGACTCTGTTTCAGTTTCTTAAGCTAAGTTGTTAGACCTTCCATTAGTTGTATCTGTTTCAGTTTCTTATTTTCACTCAAGAGATTTTCCCAATTGAATTAGTTGATTCCACTTTCATTACAAGAAAACATTAGAATTTGGCAAAAATCTTAACATACATCACGAGAAGGAAAGGATTTTTATCCATATTATTGCGTGCTTCACAATGACATATTAAACGCCCAAATCTTACAGACATAACCAAAGATATACCTTGAAGCAAAGTTACCCTATAAATATTATTATTTCATATTAAGAGTCAAGCTTATTTGATTTTCCCATTGGTGCAAACAACGTGTTAAACTGGGAAATTCGTTGGGAATATAAATCTTTCTAAAGTGAGACGAAAAGGAGAAATAAAGTTTCTGAATTATATGTTTAATTGATAGAAATTGATTAACCTTGAGATTTTATACCCTGTTCATAATAATAATCATAATTATAAGCGAAATCCTAATCTATGCACACAGCAGATTCAGGACATTATTAGTGAAATACTAGAACTTAAAGCAACAAAAACATAAAACACTGAAGTTACATATGAATTTCTTATAAAATAAAAGATAAAAATCATAGAAGATTCCTAAAGTGCTGGAATTAAACAAATTGAAATCAAATATTCAGTCCAGAAACATTGAAATTATGCCATAATCTCATGGGGCATCAGGGAAAATGGCAATGAATGTTGTTCATCTCATCGTAGGCAAATGTTGTTCGTCGTATTATAAGCTTCCAAATGGTACAGTATACGCCGAAATTCAGCCAAAGATGCATTAGATCATAGTTGGCCCACACCATTTCCCACGTAAATAATTTTTCAAATCATTTGTTCCCTCAAAATTTTTATAAATTTTTCCAATAAAATATAAATGGTAAAATATTCTGAAGATTTGGAAATGAAGCTCAGTCAAGTTTGGTACAAGGAAGGAGGATTCTTCACTTTCAATGCTACCTTCCATCAGTCTAAAATTGCTGAAGAAAAAACACATCACATTAATGTACAGATCAAATAGTAGTTGAGAATATATAAAAGCAGAAGCATATGAAGGCTTGGGGTTGACGTTGTTGCCACGGTTTGCGGGGGTTGGGTTGGTGGAAAGGGTTTGGGCAGCCACACGACTGAGTTCATCACGATTACGAGTGGCCGGTGGTGGTTGCTGAGTCAAGCTCTGTGGCCGGGAAGCTCAGGTTAGACACCTCAGGCCACGTTGAGTTCAATGATGTCGGCGGTAAGCTCCCACGCGCGTTGGCGGCGGCGGATCGAGCTCCTAGAGCCGTGAATCTCTAACGGCTGATCGGCGGTTGTTACGCCCAATCAATTGTTCAAATGAAGCAAAGATGATGCCATTTGGTTTCTCTGTGCAGACTGAAGACTCAATTCAATTGTTTTTCTTATCCAAATTATCATCAGTCGTTAAGGCCGGTGAGTGATGACGTGGCGAGCCGTTGACCCTGGTGACGTGGAAGAGTTTTGCCATGTTTTCTGAATAATATGTTTTATTAACAAGAAAAATTGTTTAATTTTGATGTTTTACATTATAATTACTAATCAACAAAACTCTAATCCATGAACAAAAAGATTCCAAAAAAAAAAAAAAAGAAGCAACACCAGTTCCCTGAAGGCTTGCCGTGCCAGAAAATAATTTCAAATGTAATTTTCAATCCTAAAACAATTTAATTTAACAAAAGTCTGCCGGATATGTGAGAGCCAAAAATAAAGAATGTTCTTCTCCTCACAAACTTTGAACGAGTATGTTATTCCAATTTCCTGCAATAGTATTACTTCAAATTATTTTGCCATCAAAACATACGTCAGTGATAACATGTTTTTATGAATTGTAAATAAAAGTAAAAATAATTTCAGTATCTGGAGAATTATTTGACTTCTACTGCTAGCTCCAAGAGCCTAAAATTCCTGAATAGAACAATCAGATCAAAAATTTATGTAAAATTTTCTCAATCGAGAAATGGTTTTTTTTACACATTATCCTCATTTTGTTTCTCGCAATAGATGTTGATAATAAACATAATTATTTGGAATCAGTTAGGATTGTGGTTTTTGTAAATCAATTGTTAGATTACGAAAATATCAGCATGCTATCAACTCAAAGAACAGTACATGAACCGGCTTATAATTCCAAAAGACAAACTAATAATTACTCACCGGGCCTTTAGAGATGCACTTACAAATCTCTTCTTCTTGCTCTGCCTCGTCTGATCACCCTTCTCACCTTCCTGGATTGCTTCCTTTCGATTATTCTTACAAACCATCTTGGCCTTCTAGTCACAAATACCATGTATCCAATGGAGAAGCTGATCACCACTCCAGATGCGTAGCCCATCTTAGCAAACTTCCAATCAAACCAGCTTGCAGCATCGTCTCCTTCGTGAAATCTTTTTGGTGTTGTTGGTGCTGGTGCCTCATCAATGCTGCAGCTTTTTGACAATGGGAATCCACACAACCCCGAGTTACCAGCATAGGAATCGTTTGGAAATGTATTGAATTGGGGTCCTCGTGGTATGAGTCCCTCGAGTTGGTTGTTCGAAAGATTCAACACCGAAAGATAATTCAGACTCGCTAGTTGCATTGGGATACGTCCAACAAGCTTGTTTGAAGAGAGATCTAGAAATTCAAGCTCAGTCATATTTCTCAATGATGACGGAATAGCACCTGTCAAGTTGTTATGAGAAATGTTAAGGCCTTTGAGCGAATTAAGCTTTCCCACCACTTCTGGAATTTTCCCTTGAAATCTGTTGCTTGAGAAATCAATTGTCGTGAAAATGGTTAGAACCCTCTCCATTTGTAAGTCAATTCCTTTCATAGTCAAATTTAATGATTCGTAGTAGTGGGACAAACTTGTCGAACTCATAATCATATATTCCGCTTCATAATCAACACTGTTGTTATCCCCATGCATCATGGCTTTAAAACTATCAAAATACCATGGTGGTAAAATACCGGCGAGTTGATTGTGAGAGCAATCAATTATTCGCAACTTGGGAAAGGGAACTCTTGTTTTGGTATCACCAATGAGACCCTTAAATCTATTAGAACGCAACATAAGAACTTGCAGTTCAGGAAGAACGTCTAACCAGTGGGGAAAAGTATCGTCAATCTGATTATTCCCAACATCTAAAACTTCCAAATACTGACAATTAACCAAAGATGGAGGCAATGGTCCTTCCAACCGATTGCCATTAAGGTTAAGACTTACCAAAGCACAACTTTTTGCAAATGTTTGAGGGAGGCTGCCACTGAACTTGTTCATTCTCATACCCAAGACTTCAAGCGTTGAGTTTCCAAGACAGTCTGGGATTGGGCCGCTCAAGTTGTTATTCCCAACATCAAGCAATGTCAAATCGACACAGTTAATCAAAGATGGTGGTAATGGTCCCTCCAAGTGATTGCCATTCAGCAGAAGATAAGTCAAGTTGCAGCCTTTTGCATATGACTGTGGGATGCTACCTTGGAAGTTGTTCATTCGGAGATCCAAAGTTCGAAGTGTAGAGTTTCCAAGACACTGCGGAATCTGTCCATTCAAGCTATTGTTGGATAAGTAAAAATATTGAATGGAACTCAAATTACAGAATGACGAAGGAATCTCTCCAGTCAAATTATTGCTGGAAATTGAAAAGTATTCTATGAGGGGTGGTAGATCTAGCAGTGGTCCTTGAAGTAAGTTTGAATCAAGGGCAAGATAAGTCAAGTTGCAGCCTTTTGCATATGACTGTGGGATGCTACCTTGGAAGTTGTTCATTCGGAGATCCAAAGTTCGAAGTGTAGAGTTTCCTAGACACTGCGGAATCTGTCCACTCAAGCTATTGTTGGATAAGTAAAAATATTGAATGGAACTCAAATTACAGAATGACGAAGGAATCTCTCCAGTCAAATTATTGCTGGAAATTGAAAAGTATTCTATGAGGGGTGGTAGATCTAGCAGTGGTCCTTGAAGTAAGTTTGAATCAAGGAAAAGATATTCAAGATTTTTTAGCTTTGCAAAATCGTAAAGCTCAACGCTGCCACTTAAATTGTTTGAAGAAAGATCGACATAAGTCAAATTCACAAGTTCAAAGATTGAACTAGGAATTGAGCCAGTGAGTTGATTATACGCCAAGTATAAATAAGAAAGTTGGGTTAGGTTGGTAAACATATCCGGAATTTTACCGGCAAATTTATTGCGCAAAAGATTTAAATGTTGAAGCTGCTGAAGATTTGAAAAAGATGATGGAATGTGACCGCTGAAACTGTTAAATGAAAGATCCAGATGAACAAGTTGTGTAATATTGTTACCTAGAGAGGCAGGAATTTTACCAACAAATTTATTGCGCCAAAGATCTAAATGACGAAGCTGCTGAAGATTTGAAAAAGATGATGGAATGTGACCGCTGAAACTGTTAAATGAAAGATCCAGATGAACAAGTTGTGTAATATTGTTACCTAGAGAGGCAGGAATTTTACCAACAAATTTATTGCGCCAAAGATCTAAATGACGAAGCTGCTGAAGATTTGAAAAAGATGATGGAATGTGACCGCTGAAATTGTTACCTGAAAGATCCAAAGAAGCAAGTTGTGTAATATTGTTACCTAGTGATGCAGGAATTGACCCAATGAAATTGCTGAAAGAGAGGTTAAGGAGTGCCAAACTCGGAAATTGATTAATAAAACCGGAGGAAATCTTAGAGTAGTTGAAATCATTGAAAACCAGGTTGAGCTCTCGCAAGCGAGGAAGAAAGAAAAGGCTACTGTCGGAAGGGATGTTGCCCCGAAGCCAACTGCAACTGAGGTCGAGGCCAATCACGTGACCCGTCGCCGAATCACATGTTACTCCGTCCCAGGAGCAGCAATCAGCGTCCTCTTTCCAAGACATCATCTTTGGACGAGATATTTGTTGATATCTGTCACAATAAAAGTCCGAGGAATCTTTTTCAAAGGAAAAGAGCTGCTTAAATTGGAGTAAAGCAGAACTTTGGTCATGAGAGCAAAGTTTTGCTGAACACTGAGAATAAAAGAGCAATAACGGGAGGTAAACCAAAAGTTGATAAGACTGAGTTATATAACCCATTTTTCTTTTTATTTGTATTTTTTGCTTTTCTTGTTGATGAAATCACAAGAAGAGAGATATGACTATTTATAGAAGTTGAATGGCGTGTAATTAATTAATAATATAATACTTAGAGCTCCAAGTCTTGTTTTGGAATCTAGCAGGTGAGTGGAATCTTGACGACGTTGCTTGACGGGGAATGATGGCCCTTACTGTTGAGAATGATGGCCCTTACTGTATCGGCTTATCTAATTGATTACTATTTTGATACTTATTTGTGTATGTAAAGAGATAATTAAGGGAGATGTTAGTTATCTGTTATATACGCTGATGTGGCAACCAGCTAGACATATAGTTAGTTAGTCACATACATTATACACAAACACAATTCATTCTCCTTCCTCTGTTTTGATTCTGTTTCACTTTGTTAAGCAAGTAGTTAGATCTTCCTTTTACTACAAATTATTTTGTTTAATCTACTAGTAAGCTTGATCAATCAATATTACATTTTGAAATTGAGGAGGAATAAACATAATTAATTACAATTCATTTAGACTTGGAGCATGCACCGAATCGATTGTCTTGTTATACTGAGAGCCTCATGATATTGTTTTGGAATCTAGTTAGTGCGTTGGTTTGTGGCCCATTTTGTAAAATTCTAAACTCATTCAATTTCTTTACCACGGTTCTGAAACACGTGGGAAGGCTCAAAAATTTTGAATATTACTGATGTAAGATTGCCCAAATTAAGAGGTATATATAGAACAAGTCTTTCTTTATCAAATTAAGTCATTAATAATTAATGAGCACTTTAGTTAAGTCCCCCCTTCTAAGGGAAAAAACTTTAGTTAAGTCCCCCCTTCTAAGGGAAAAAGGAAAAAAAATCTTTTTCTATTGAGTGCTTAAAACGGTGCGAGTAACTTCTATTCCACGTCCAAAGGGAAACAGCAGAAGCTGCATTCTATTCCACATACGCGTCCAAATAAGAATATATATTGCTGTATGTTTCTAATTTATCTACCGAAAGCTGAAAATACAAGTTAAATAATCCATATTATCTTTGATGAAATCACAAGAACAGATATGATGTGCAAGTATGAGGTGAATTTAAGGGAGACTCCAAGTCTTCTCGATGAAATCACAAGAACAGAGATGATGTGCAAGTATGAGGTTGAGGGACTTCAATTTTTCCAATCTATTTTCTTTTTACACCCAATCAATTGTTCATCAACTAATTTTCTAAGCAGAGTGATTATAACTCTTAAAGACTCCTGCACAAATTCGGCAACTAATTAAAAGTTTTCACCAATAGCACTGATATATGTATAAGCAGCGAATAAATCTATCCAACGTTCACACACCACACCACAGCACAATAGATGGACATTAAGTAGAGCTTTTTTTTTTTAGTTTTAATTTTTAGTTAACTGACATTAGCTAGAAATTAATATTTTAAAAAATACAGAATAGAAAGTGATTTTGAGTCTTGAAATGGAAACATAATTTCTGAATAATATGTTTTATTAACAAGAAAATTTGTTTAATTTTGATGTTTTACATTATAATTACTAATAAGCAAAACTCTAATCCATGAACAAAAAGATTCCAAAAAAACACCCCAAAAAAAAAAAAAGCAACACCAGTCCCCTGAAGGCTTGCTGTGCTAGAAAATAATTTCAAATGTAATTTTCAATCCTAAAACAATCTAATCTAACAAAAGTCTGCCGGATATGTGAGAGCCAAAGATAAAGAATGTTCTTCTCCTCACAAACTTTGAACTAGTATGTTGTTCCAATTTCCTGCATCAATATTACTTCAAATTATTTTACCATCAAAACATACGTCAGTGATAACATGTTTTTATGAATTGTAAATAAAAGTAAAAACAATTTCGGTACCCGGAGGATTATTTGACTTTTACTGCTAGCTTCCAGGAGCCTAAAATTCCTGAAGAGAACAATCATATAAAAAATTCAAGTAAAATTTTCTCAATCGAAAAATGATTTTTCTGATACATTATCCTCATTTTCTTTCTCACTATAGATGTTGATAATAAACATAATTATTTGGAATCAGTTAGGATTGCGGTTTTTGTAAGCCAATTGTTAGATTACTAAAATATCAGCATGCTATCAACTTAAAGAACAGTACATGAACCAGCTTATAATTCCAAAAGACAAACTAATAATTACTAACCTGAGTGCCTTTAGAGATGCACTAACAAATTTCTTCTTCTTGCCCTGCCTCGTCCGATCACCCTTCTCACCTTCCTGGATTGCTTCCTTTCGATTATTCTTACAAACCATCGTGGCCTTCCAGTCACAAATACCATGTATCCGATGGACAAGCCGATCACCACTCCAGATGCGTAGCCCATCTTAGCAAACTTCCAATCAAACCAGCTTGCAGCATCGTCTTCTTCGTAAAATCTTGTTGGTGTTGTTGGTGCTGGTGCCTCATCAATGCTGCAGTTTTTTGACAATGGGAATCCACACAACCCCCAGTTACCAGCGTAGGAATCGTTTGGAAATGTATTGAATTGGGGTCCTCGTGGTATGAGTCCCTCGAGTTGGTTGTTCGAAAGATTCAACACCGAAAGATAATTCAGACTCGCTAGTTGCATTGGGATATGTCCAGTGAGCTTGTTTGAAGAGAGATCTAGAAATTCAAGCTCAGTCATATTTCTCAATGATGATGGAATAGCACCTGTCAAGTTGTTGTGAGAAATGTTAAGGCCTTTGAGCGAATTAAGCTTTCCCACCACTTCTGGGATTTTCCCTTGAAATCTGTTGCTCGACAAATCAATGGTTGCAAAAGTGGTTAAAATCCTCTCCATTTTTATGTCGTTGCCTTTCATAGTCAAAAATATTGATTCATAGTAAGAATAATTCGACGACCTCATATAATTGACTTCAATACTATTGTCATCCCCATGCATCATGGCCTTAAAACTATTCAGATACCATATTGGCAAAACACCAGTGAGTCGATTGTGCGAGAGATCAATTATTCGCAACTTAGGAAAAGGAACTCTTGTTTTGGTATCACCGATGGGACCACAAAATCTATTAGAACGCAATACAAGAACTTGTAATTCCGGAAGAACGTCTAACATGTGGGGAAAGCTATCATTAATCTGATTATTCCCAACATCTAAAACTTCCAAATGCCGACAATTGACGAAAGATGGAGGTAATGGTCCTTCCAACAGATTGCCATTAAGGTTAAGACTTTTCAAAACACAACTATTTGCAAATGCTTGAGGGAGGCTGCCACTAAACTTGTTCATTCTCATGTCCAAGACTTCAATTGTTGAGTTTCCAAGACATTCTGGAACTGGGCCGCTCAAGTTGTTATTCCCAACATCAAGCAATGACAAATCGACACAGTTAATCAAAGATGGTGGTAATGGTCCCTCCAAGTGATTGCCATTCAGCCCAAGATAAGTCAAGTTGCAGCCTTTTGCAAATGACTGTGGGATGCTACCTTGGAAGTTGTTCATTCCGAGATCTAAAGTTTCAAGCGTAGAGTTTCCAAGACACTGTGGAATTTCTCCACTCAAGCTATTGTTTTTCAAGTAAAGAGTTTGAATATAACTCAAATTACAAAATGAGGAAGGAATCTCTCCAGTCAAATTATTGCTGGAAATTGAAAAGTATTCTATGAGGGGTGGTAGATCTAGAAGTGGTCCTTGAAGTAAGTTTGAATCAAGGAAAAGATAAGTCAAGCTGCAGCCTTTTGCAAATGACTGTGGGATGCTACCTTGGAAGTTGTTCATTTGGAGATCCAAAATTCGAAGGGTAGAGTTTCCAAGACACTGAGGAATTTGTCCACTCAAGCTATTGTTGGATAAGCCAAAATATTGAATGGAACTCAAATTACAGAATGACGAAGGAATCTCTCCAGTCAAATTATTGCTGGAAATTGAAAAGGATACTATGAGGGGTGGTAGATCTAGCAGTGATCCTTGAAGTAAGTTTGATTGAAGGTCAAGCGATTCAAGATTTTTTAGCTTTGCAAAATCGTAAAGCTCAACGCTGCCACTTAAATTGTTTGAAGAAAGATCGACATTAGTCAAATTCACAAGTTCAAAGATTGAACTAGGAATTGAACCAGTGAGTTGATTATATGCCATGTTTAAATGAGAAAGTTGGATTAGGTTGGTAAACATATCCGGAATTTTACCAACAAATTTATTGTAGCGAAGATCTAAATGACGAAGCTGCTGAAGATTTGAAAAAGATGATGGAATGTGACCACTGAAACTGTTTTCTGAAAGATCCAAATGAACAAGTTGTGTAATATTGTTACCTAGTGATGCAGGGATTTCACCAACAAATTTATTGCGCCAAAGATTTAAATTATGAAGCTGCTGAAGATTTGAAAAAGATGATGGAATGTGACCACTGAAATAGTTTAATGAAAGATCCAAATGAACAAGTTGTGTAATATTGCTACCTAGTGACGTAGGAATTTTACCAACAAATTCATTGAAGCAAAGATCTAAATGACGAAGCTGCTGAAGATTTGAAAAAGATGATGGAATGTGACCGCTAAAACTGTTATGCGAAAGATCCAAAGAAACAAGTTGTATAATATTGTTACCTAGAGAGGCAGGAATTTTACCAACAAATTTATTGTAGCGAAGATCTAAATGACGAAGCTGCTGAAGATTTGAAAAAGATGATGGAATGTGACCACTGAAACTGTTTAATGAAAGATCCAAATGAACAAGTTGTGTAATAGTGTTACCTAGAGAGGCAGGAATTTTACCAACGAATTTATTGTAGCAAAGATCTAAATGACGAAGCTGCTGAAGATTTGAAAAAGATGATGGAATGTGACCGCTAAAACTGTTATGCGAAAGATCCAAAGAAACAAGTTGTGTCATATTGTTACCTAGTGATGCAGGAATTGACCCAATGAAATTGCTGAAAGAGAGGTTAAGGAGTGTCAAACTCGGAAATTGATTAATAAAACCAGAGGAAATCGTAGAGTCGTTGAAATCATTGAAAGCCAGGTTGAGCTCTCGCAGGCGAGGAAGAAAGAAAAGGCTACTATTGGAAGGGATGTTGCCGCGAAGCCAACTGCAACTGAGGTCGAGGCCAATCACGTGACCCGTCGCCGAATAACATGTTACTCCATCCCAGGAGCAGCAATCAGCGTCCTCTTTCCAAGACATCATCCTTGGACGAGATATTTGTTGAATTCCATCACAATAGTGCGAGTAATATTTTTCAAAGGAAAAGAGCTGCTTAAATTGGAGTAAAGCAGAACTTTGGTCATGAGAGCAAAGTTTTGCTGAACACTGAGAATAAAAGAGCAATAACGGGAGGTAAACCAAAAGTTGATAAGACTGAGTTATATAACCCATTTTTCTTTATATTTGTATTTTTTGCTTTTCTTGTTGATGAAATCACAAGAAGAGAGATATGACTATTTATAGAAGTTGAATGGCGTGTAATTAATTAATAATATAATACTTAGAGCTCCAAGTCTTGTTTTGGAATCTAGCAGGTGAGTGGAATCTTGAAGACGTTGCTCGACGGGGAATGATGGCCCTTACTGTATCGGCTTATCTAATTAATTACTATTTTGATACTTATTTGTGTATGTAACGAGATAATTAAGGGAGATGTTAGTTATCTGTTATATACGCTGATGTGGCAGCCAGCTAGACATATAGTTAGTTAGTCACATACATTATACACAAACACAATTCATTTTCCTTCCTCTGTTTTGATTCTGTTTCACTTTGTTAAGCATGTAGTTAGATCTTCCTTTTACTACAAATTATTTTGTTTAATCTACTAGTAAGCTTGATCAATCAATATTACATTTTGAAATTGAGGAGGAATAAACATAATTAATTACAATTCATTTAGACTTGGAGCATGCACCGAACCGATTGTCTTGTTTTGGAAAATTCTAAACTCATTCAATTTCTTTACCACGGTTCTGAAACACGTGGGAAGGCTCAAAAATTTTGAATATTACTGATGTAAGATTGCCCAAATTAAGAGGTATATATAGAACAAGTCTTTCTTTATCAAATTAAGTCATTAACAATTAATGAGCACTTAGTTAAGTCCCCCCTTATAAGGGAAAAAGGAAGAAAAAAAATCTTTTTCTATTGAGTGCTTAAAACGGTGCGAGTAACTTCTATTCCACATACGCGTCCCAAGGGAAACAGCAGAAGCTGCATTCAATTCCGTGTTTAATTATCTAGAAGAAGCTAGCTGTGTCCAAATAAGAATATATATTGCTGTATGTTTCTAATTTATCTACCGAAAACTGAAAATACAAGTTAAATAATCCATATTATCTTTTTTCTCGATGAAATCACAAGAACAGATATGATGTGCAAGTATGAGGTGAATTTAAGGGAGACTCCAAGTCTTTGAAATACTTTTATACTTTGGGCACCAAGTCATATAGCCTAGCCTCATAATCCAGTTTTGGAATCTATTGGACTCTGGTTTTTTGAAAATTCTTTCAGTTGAATGTTATCCAAATAAGTGTTTAGCTAATTGAATGATACACAGCTTCGTTTATTTTGGCTGTTAATATGCTCTCCCAAGCCGAAAAACAAATTCAGAGAAGATTAAGGTTTAAACTGAAATTAATTAAAAACAAAAACTGACCGAATTAATAAAGAATTTGTTATGAAAATAAAAGTAGTAAAGTACAAATGTTAGTAAGTTTCCCGAAGTGCTGGAATTTGAAATAACTTCAAATCGCTCGGGTGTGTTGAGATTCCAAGAAATTGTGAAATCGCTTGAAAACTGGAATGAATACCATGAGAGGTGGAATTTGTGGGATTCCACCATGATAGTCTGGGGCTTCAAATATGGTTTATTCATCTCTATAATTAGAATAAGTTGTTTCACCTTATATTTTAGCTTTGAACTTTTTGAAAAATTTTATGTCATATAGGGATGTTTCCATAACCATCTTAAAGGTCATAAGGGGAGTGTAACTGGCCTTGCATCCTCAAAGCTTCTAAACATTGTCTGTAGCAGGTGAAGATCCTAAGGTACGCTACTCAATATGTGTTGATTTCACTTGCACGATTGTATTGATTTCATTTGAATGCTGTATAAACATTTTACATCAACTTATGCTGTCTGCATCTTTGTGTATGGACCCCTCAAAACTCAGCCAGGTCTCGTGGAAATGTGTGCGGAGACCTCAATACTTATACATAAAAATCACTCGATTAATAGAAGTCTTTCATCTTAAAAGCAATCAACACGCTCGCAAGTAATTAAATGTCGATGGATTATCTTTACTTATCTTCCCCTTTCTTTACGTATGAAGTAGACTTTGATTCTTCAAGAGGAGCATAGTTTTTCCAATTTTCACAAACCAGTTCAAAATCTGGAGCTGCATCCAACTAATTACCATTTTGATATTTATTTATATATGTAAATAATTCGGAGAGATGTTAGACTCTTGTTACTTGGTCGTTTACGCAAACACAACTCATTTTCCCTCCTCAGTTTTGACTCTATTTCAGATTGTTAAGCAAGTTGTTGGACTTTCCGTTTACTTCTTAATTAGTTTACTACAAATTAATATGTGTAATCTACTTGTAAGCTGGATCAATACTACCTTTTGAAATTAGGGAGGAATAATCTTGATTAATTATAATTCATTTAGACTTGGGAGCATACACCAACTCGATCTTTATAATACTATTAGACTTCGAGCAACAATCTTAATTAATATTTTTGGCCAATCTTGTAAAACTCTAAAACTTATTTTCCACGGCTATGATAATGAACTCATGGGGAGAATCAAAAAGGTTGAATGTTACTGATGTGAGATTGTCCCAATTAAGGGGATATGCAGAACAAGTCTTTCTTTTCTCAAAGTCATTAATGAGCACTTTAGTCAAGTTCACATTAAAAGTTAAATTGACTTTTTCTAGCCATCTCTTTTACTCACACCACACTAAAGGGGGGAATCTAATTAAATATAATGGTTTTAGACTCGGAGCACCAAATCTTTAGTTATAATACTCTTTATCTCAGAGAGCACGAAGTCTTGTTACTGAGATTTGTTGTGAAGTCTAGTTGGTCGGTGCATTTGTCACAAGTTTTTTAAAAGTCCAGACTATATTGAGTGCTTATAACGGCGCGAGTAACTTTGATTCCACAAGGCAGTCCAAAAGGAAACAACAGAATTAGCTGTGTGCAATTCCATGTTTAATTACTTTGAAGAAGCTAGCTGTGTCCAAATTAGAATATATTATTGCATGTTACTAATTAATCTGCAGAAAACTGAAAATATAATAGCAATAACTGGAGGCAGATCAAAAGTTGAAAAGGCTGAGTTAAATAATCCATATTATCTTTTTTCTTAATTAAATCACAAGAACGGATATGGCTATGCAAGTATGAAGTGAATTTAAGGAAGGTACCAAGTCTTTGTAATACTTTTAGAATTTGAGCACCAAGTCTTATTGCTTGGCCTTATAATCTAGTTTTGGAATCTATTGGACAGCTGTTTTTTGAACCACTGATAAAATTTGAAACTAGTATTCGTACATCTTCCACAGCCATGAAACTCATGGGAAGAATCAAAAAGTGAAGAGTTACGATTCCAATTACAAATCAGAAATCTAGGAATTATCTTTACTCATTCCCTTTACTTTGGTCTAAAGCAGACTGTAATTCTTCAAAAGGTGCATTTTCCATTGTCATGCTCCAGTTTACACTTCAAAAGGTGTGTAAAACATTATACCCCTCTTCTAGTATACCTTTCAACCTTCATTTGGTAGCCTCTTTAATTTGTATAATAGAAATAATATAATCAGAAATATAATTAAGTTAGAAAAACTTATTTTTTATCTTATAGAATTCGAGTTTAATAAAAATCAAAACTTATATTGTTTTATCCTAATTAAATATGGACACGTTATTATATGTTTATCCTCACGTTGGAAACTCATTCCTTTTTGTTATCGGATTGGATACGATAAGAATACGTATATATAACAAGTTTTACAACTGTGCCCTTATACTTTTTCAACAGTTTGTGAAATTGCAAACTGGTACTTTTACTTTTTCAACGGCCGTGAAACTCATGGGAAGGCTCAACAAAAAGTTAGAATTTCAATTCCAACTTGTTTATTGTGCAAGCCATCTATGTGCAATTATCATTATGAGTTTTTTTTATTACTACAGCACGTTTTTGTTGATGACAAATTGACAATATTATAAATTGACCCGTACTGGCAGTTTGTACCATTAGGATCTCATGGCCTTTTAACGCCTCCGGTAAAAATTCCTAGAAATGATATTCTGTTTAGTTAGGATTGTTTTCTAATTCAATGAAAGAGAATTTTATTAATATGAAATTAAAGATACAACTAATAAGAGGAGACATGACGAGCTTTGTGCCACAAAATATTTCTTTAACACATCATTTGAAATTATTTAGGTAACGTATTTATTCCTTCAGTGATGAATTAGGACACGAATTCAAAGATAGTTAAAAGAAACAACATAACTAAATAATATATAATTTTTTTTTTATGAAAATCATTAATGAGCGATTTCAAGGAAGAAAAACTTTTTCTATCACTTCTACTCGCCCTGTTGTTACAAGTAAGCAGAGTCAAAATGATCATTTTCCACGAATCCAATTCCGTGCAGAAGCTGTGTCCAATAATTCCATGTTAAACTAGAAGAAGTTGTGTCCAAATTAAATTAGAATTTCAATATTATTACTGCATGTTAATGACAAATTATAAGCAAACTACATGTTTTAAAATAATCTGGCCACTGGAATTTAAAATCGGTAGACAATAATGCAGTTTCAAATCGAGCAATGCACGTGTAATCCTAGTAAGTCCAAATAACACAAAATTAACAAAAAGGAAAGCACATAATGGACTACTTTGAAAGCTTTTACTGCATTTTCTCATAAACCAAACAGAAGAAAGAGAGTTCTAATGTTTCACCTGATTTCGGGAGCCAACTATAATTTTGAAGGTCGGGGCAGAGCTAGCTTTGATTGAGCTGAGCAATGGAAAGAAATTGCCATGAAAGTAGCTTAATTCTACAAATATGACACCATACTCAGTAATTCCATCAATATGACAATTTCTTAAATAAAATCGTAAATATCCTTGAAGAGCATATTTATTCCCCACTTTTTACCCGACCACTACCGATTGCTTTTTACCCAATCATTATCCATACATGGCTATTAATTTCTCAAACTGCAGTTATTAATTACTCTTACCTTTATCTAAAAATTACAAGATCTTTTACCTTACTTTTATGACACTTATATTCATACTTGGTTGTACTTGGCCCATTCGACTGTTACCCGACTTGTACCTAACCATTTCAATTACTTGATGATTACCCAACTTGTGCGTGACTAGGACCGAATAATTTTTCAACAATTTGACTGTTACTTGATTTATACATGATTGTGGTAGGGTAAATTTTCAATTACACAACCCTTACCCCACCATACTTGATGAATAGTTTTTATACGAATTATGACAATTGAAAAAATAATTTTAAGACCCATAGAATTAGTTTTTTAAGGAACCAAACTAAATATTGGAATAGTCTAAATCTATATAATCACCTTCGCTTTGTTACACACAAGGAAAAAATAAAACCTTAACGTTGAGAAAGGAGAGGAAAATTTTGGAGTTGAAATAAAATTAGTGTAACTTGTGATTCATAAATGAGAGTATTTCAATCTTTATGCAGGTGAATTTGTCATATAAGTGAATAAATGGAGGGGGAGGGCATATATTGGGAAATTTGGCACTTTTGTGGCAAATTAAAGGCAAATTAAAACAAAAGACTCTCGAGCAATATGTAACGGGCAGCTCAAATAACCCGCAAACAAAGGTTAAATTAGTGTGCGCGAATGCGCTCAGCAAAAGTCCGCATAACAGCGGGATGTACTCAGCAGCGGGGTACGCTACGCACAACAGCAGGATGCACTTAGGACGCGGGTTCGCTCAGTACGCACATAGAATTGCGCTCATAAGGGAGTGCGTTTAGCGCTGGACCACCTCACACAACTAGCCAGCCGTGGTGCGCTCAGCGATCATCCTAGCACGACCCAAATTCTAGACTTTTCTACAACTGTAAATATCCTAGAATTTTCTAGAATTATGCATTTAAACCCTAGTTAGATATTTAGGCAAGTTGCCAACTTGCTAGGTGTCACACGGCTTTTCTCGAAGATACGGCAAGCCTGTGATGGCGTCGAGCTTTACTCGATCAGCCACTCAACAACCCAAAGGAGGTTGTGTACGGAATGCACACCCAAGGATTTTTTTCGCTTTCAACAAATGGAAACCAACACACAAGCTTGTTTTATGGAGACACCGGTCTCCAACTTTTCTATTTCACTCAATAAGAAAAGTTACAACCTACAATGAGCTCTATGTGCTTTAGAGGATGTCACTCTCTCCCAAAATTGTCCACCCTCAACACATGCCCTCTTAGGCTATTTATACAATGCAAATGACAACCCCATTTGCTAGGGTGAGGTGGCATGCTACCCTTGTGCCACCTCAATCCATTACCCACAAAATAGGTGCCCACTAAAGCATACATAAGGGGGCACATCTCCACACCCCCTAGGAACAAGGTAACCGCCACTCATGGCCTACAAGTGAGGATGTTGTGGGGCGTAACTGCTGCTGCCCACTTCCCTTCATGTTCCCACTTCTCTCGCCCATGTTCCAAGGCCATGTCTCCCACTCATGCTTGTTGCTTGGCCCATTCCGCAGCCCTTGCTTGGCTTTGCGCCAATCCGCTCATGGCCCAAGGCTTGGCCCGCATACTCGTCGCGCACTGCAGCGCGTCACGCTTGCGCATCTCTTGGCCACGCTCGCGTGCCGCTTGTGCCCAATGTCCTCGCAACCTGCGCGCCTATGACTCTCGCATCCGCGCGCCTATGTCTCTCGCATCCGCGCGCCTTGCACTTGCGCGTCCAGTGCCCCGCGCCCGCGCACTCTGTGCCGCATACTTGCGAGATGTTGCGCGCGTCACCCACGCACGCTCATGCGTCCACTGCTGTCGCGTGTCTCCGCACCCACTCCGCAGCGTCCGCTTGCTGTCACGCCCCAGCCCGCGCGCCAGACTTGCCTTGCTTTCGTGCCGCTCGCCGCACGCCCACATTGTCGCCAAGACTCGGCACAAGGCCCCAAGCCAAGCCGCGACATTCGGCCCATCCGGCCTAAGGATGTGACACTAGGAAGGTTCAAGATCTAGCACCCAACATCTATAAATAGGGGTGAGCCTCCTCATTTACACACCAACCACACCAATCACACACCCACCTACCCACCAACACACAAGCTCTCAAGCTCTCTTGTAAAAAGCTCTATTGTAAATTACTCTTTTATGAGTAATAAAATTATATTTGGCCATATTGCTCTTATTTCTCTTTAGCATTTATTGCAAGCTTTCTTGGTTAGCTAGTTTGAGAAATGTTCTATGCTTACTTAGCGACTTGTGTGTTAGAAGTCGTCTAAGTGCCGCACGGGTTTGTTGTGTGCCAAACTCATCCTGTGACAAATAGCTGTACCAAAATGCTGGTGTTTTGGTTCTTCGTTCAATATAGAGCTCTGTTTCGAATTTTTGTTGATGATGTGTATAGGACTGGGCTAGTGCTTTATAATTATGGGCCTACTTTTGTTTCGACCCGAAATTCATTTACTTGTTACAGATAAGCAAAGCTCGCGCCATTTTGGTCTGTCTTTGGTGCTCTCTCTGAAGAGACTCAATTCTTTTTTTTTTTTTAATCCAAATTATCGTTTGTTATAACCAGTTGAGTGATGACGCGATGAAAGTTTTGAGGCTGGTGACATGGCCGAGTTTTGACATGTTGACATGGCACATACTGGACCAATTTGAACAAGGATCATATAGGATCGATCGGTCAGAGGACAGAGAGTTTGCAACTACGGTATTTCAATTAATCTTTAAACCCAATCTCATTTTCAACAATACTTATCTAATCTCAATTAATATGGCATTCATATATATTACGTTGGACGATGTAATATTAACAATAGTTATGAAATTTATCATCAAATATACGAAAAGAAAATACATATAATTAAATACAAATTGAAATTCAAATGTTGATTCCTAGAATTATCATTTTAATATAAATTATATGAACTAGTTACTCTAATTTCTGGAAATGCATTCATCAAACTAACTGACATTTCATTGAGTGGGCCTTTTTAAACTCATAATTTTACGCCGATAAGTTCAAATTCTACATATAAATAATAGATTTTTGCTTCGTACCACTATAAAATCTCAAAAATAACCTTTGACTACAATATTGTTATCCCACAACACCAATCTCTTAAAAAATGTAATTCTATTTTTCTAACCTCATACAAATCTTAACCTTTTTTAATAAAAAATAATTTAACCATGATGTTTTACATCTTTTTATACGACTAATTAGAGAAACTGTAATCCATGAACAAAGATTTGAGACTTTAATGGTAAAATACGAGAAAGTAAAGGATTAAAAACACACACAAAAAAAAAAAAAGTAATACATGAGTTTCCTAAAGTATTGGAAAATAACTTCAAATGCGATTTTCAGTCTTGAAACGGTAGAATTTAGAAAAATTCTGCTAGAATATATATTCTTCTTCTCATCACAATCTTTAAAATGGTATATTCATCTACGTCCAAATCCAAAATACGTACATGGCCCAAGATACACCAAATCAAAGTTACCCTCAAATTTTTCCTGCAATAATAAAATATTATTTCAAATCATTCTTTTTTTTTTCCCCCTAAAAAATTTGATCAAGTTTACCATCAAGACATATGTTCTGTGATAGCAAGCTCTTATGAGACAGAAATAAGTTAAAGCAAAAATAAATTTTGGTAACAAGAGACCAAAACTCCTGAAGAGGAACACGTCAATAATCGAGGTAAATTTTGCTCCATCATCAAATGATTTTTCTTACATATGATTCTCGTTTTCCTTTTTCCTATAGAGATATCTGTTGATATATCTCACAATAGTGCGAAGAATCTTTGTCAAAGGAAAAGAGCTGCTTAAATTGGAGTAAAGCAGAACTTTGGTCATGAGAGCAATAACTGGAGGTAAATCAAAAGTTGATGAGGCTGAGTTATATGACCCTTTTTTTTTTTCTTTTCCTGTTGATGAAATCGCAAGAACAGAGATATGACTATTTGCGGGAGTTGAATGCTGTGTAATTAATTAATAATATAATACTTATTGACTTAGAGCTCCAAGTCCTGTTTTGGAATCTAGCTGGTGAGTGGAATCCTCAATCCTTGCATGGGAAGATCGATTTATTTATGTGTGTAAAGAGATGGTCTAGAGAGATGTTAGTCATATACATTATACAGAGACAAAATTCATTTTCTCTCCTCTGTTTTGACTCTGTTTCAATTTGTTAAGCAAGTTGTTACTCTGTTTCAGTTTGTGAAGGAAGTTGTTCGACCTTCCATCTACTTTCTAATAATTAGTGTAATCTGCTTGATCAATATTACCTTTTGAAATTAAGGAGGAATAATCTTAAGTAATTTTGTTATACTGAGCCTCATGATATTGTTTTGTAAAATTTCAAACTACTTCAATTTCTTTTCCGCAGTTATGAAACACATCGGAATGATAAAAAATGTTGAAAGTTACTGATATAAGATTGCCCAAATTAAGAGGTATAGTCTTTCTTTCTGATATAAGATTGCCCAAATTATCATGCATGCTATCTAGAAGGAGCTGCGTGCAATTATCATTTTGATTTTATTACCGCCTGTTATTATTGACGACAATAATATAAATTGAGCAGTACAAGCAAGATTTTATGTTATCATGTATGCATGTAACTCGTCAACTGTATGAATTTAAGTTAAAACTTTCGCCAAGTTGCCTGCTCTTTCTTATTACTGAACTTGAAATAGAAAGACATATTTCCTTCAATCCTTTTCCCCTATAAGGCTAGACAAGTGATCTTTTCTCCTGGTCAACTGCATGAATTAATACTTTTGGCCAATTTTATTTATTATAATAAAAATTAAATGATAATTAAAATTTAGGTAAAAGTTGCGTGTTGTTAAATATGTTACATTTCTATACTTGCTTTTCTTTCCTTTTACAATAATCATTATAACAATATTCTTGCCTTTTGGAGGATATTAAAGAAAAAAAATGTTAATTTATCAAATTAACTTTAAATAATATAAAATTTTCGTAACTTTTATGTTATTATTTTACATTTAGGATTCATTTGAAAAATTAAGATGTTATAAAATAAATATGAGCAAAATTGAGGGTGGATTTGTTTGAGGGGATGCAGCTGGAGCCTTTTTTCTATGGAAGTATTTGAACCTTCCACAGAATTTTGGGATTGAATGTCTCTTGTATTTGGTAAGCTATTTAGCCTCAATAATATAGCAAGAATATTTATTTATGTGGACCACCTTCTAGTGTCTTGTTAAGATTGGCACCTTGTCAATTTTCTTAGGTGCACAAATTTCATGTAATTTCTTTCAAGCATGAACAAAGAGATAAGAGAATAAAAGAAAATATGAGCTGAAAAGAAAGTATTGGCTGGGAAGTTACAAGAGAAGGCACAAGTTTTATTTAAACTTTCTCTTTTCTTATTTAATCTTATAGTCATGTAGTTTGTTGCATGCACCGGATTTCAATTAGAGTAATGATACAGCCACAAACGCTTGTACAAACTAAATTTACACAAACTGATACGGCATTAATTTATTGGTTGAAAGAAAATATAAAATAATAAAATCAAATCATGTGAACCAAGTGATATTTAATTGAACCAATTAAATCATACCACATTAGTTTGTACAAAATAAATTTCTACAAGAATTTGCAGCTGTATCATTACTCTTTCAATTATTATGGCCAACAAATACTTGTCAAATTTCAAGTAAAAATAAGTAATAGAGAAGCATATTGGCTTAAGAATAATATATAGTTTGCTATAATAGTATTTATATTGTTTTACTTTTTGGTTACAAATTGATTAGTTATTGTTTTAGCTTTCACTTAAAAGATTTTCTTCCTATATGATGCTATATTTATCAAAATATTTATTGCAGGATAACTTTGAGGCCGATGTCTTTGAAGCAAGCAATGAAAGACAAGTTCAAGTTAAGTTGCATGACAACTAGAAACAGAATTTAAATTCATCAATAATTACCAAGGACCAAGACAATTAGTAATCTTTTTCAATTTTCTCATTATATTATTCTAGGTCATTCAAGTTAAGGCCTTTGAGCGAATTAAGCTTTCCAAAGAAACAAGTTGGGTAATGTTACCTAGCCATGCAGGAATTGACCACGTGAAATTGCTGGAGGAGAGGCTAAGGAGTGTCAAACTCGGAAATTGAGTAAAACCAGAGGAAATCTTAGAGTAGTTGAAATCATTGAAAGCCAGGTTGAGCTCTCGCAGGCGAGGAAGAAAGAAAAGGCTACTGTTGGAAGGGATGTTGCCACGAAGACAACTGCAACTGAGGTCGAGGCCAATCACGTGACCCGTCGCCGAATCACATGTTACTCCATTGGTATATGAGCCAATGTCTTGTACACAATACATGTATGGTATTCTTAATATTTTTATATGGGATTTACAGCATACCTACCCACTTGTGTAATTCTCTTATGATATCAGAAATTCTTTTCACGGACTCAAATGTGTATCCAGCATCAGCAAGAAAATTACTCGAAGAAGAATTTCAATTTGTCATAACAAATAAATACATTTTAAGAATTTTAAAATCTTTAGTAGTAATTATAGCATCCTTGGCACTGATGGTTTATATAATTAGGCCAATGTTTTCTCCTTAACAGTCCCTAACAATTATTCTATGTGGATAGATTTTGGCAAAACATGAAAAGGAAATAAATGCCAATCTGAGCAGGAGATTACTTGAAATCGCTTCAGCAAAGTGCCCGCTCTAGGACTTTACCATAGGAAAGTTAGTAGACAAAGTTACCTTAGCCTCTCCGGCTCTCCTTTGCTTTCACTTCTTGCAAAACGAACTAGCTCTGCTGCCATCACTGTCATGTAACAGATATCAGATAATATAAGGATCCAAAAGCAGCAAAACAGCAGATAAAATTTTCACTTGTCAAAAAAGATATAGCATAGCCCTATTTTTAAAATTGCTGTCATCTCACAGATTGTACATGTGTCACAAGCAGAGCTCTCACTTAGCTTGCCTAAATCTAACTAGAGGAGGCTTTGCATCATCTTGAACAAAAATCCCAAAATTCAAAATTAAATAAACAGTTCCAAAGAGCAGGGATAGGGCATCAGACAATTCAGCTTATTTGGAATGTAAACAATAAACTAGAAACCATCTCAAGTTTAGGAGCCTTATGTAATTAAAGGTCATCTAAAGTTGTTTGATATTGATAGTTAACAGAAGCAAGATGGCTACTCAGGGAAGATATGCCCTTGGAGATCTGAAAGAATCATTATGTAGTGCAAGTAGCTCAAGATTTTAAAGACTTTGTCAGAGAGAGCTTTGAGCCTTATCTTAGTTGAAATACTGAAGCTAATACTATAAAGTAACTAAAACAATCTCTCAAACCAATATGTTGCACCCACATATAAGAACTTAAAGAACTTAGGAGCCAGGTCTATGAGTTTGCCATCAATTAATTTTGGCTTTAAAGCAAGATTTGTAGACTGCACATGTGTCAATTATAGATTGGCAATCTGTCCATATTTTTCTCTTAATCGTATCATTTACAGTGCTGGAAGTGCAGATTGCAGGACAAGAATGTTCATAAAAGTACCATTGCTCACTCCTGGATAGATTCCTCCAGTAGTTATGGCTGGCATGTTTGCAGCTATTGCTCTATCCTTGAAGGACTTTGCACGCAGAGAGTAGCTGGTATCATCACAAACATCAATATATGCTGTCTGTTAGGAGACACAAAAAGAGCACATAAGATGACATCTTGGTTACATAGTCCAGTTGTATACATGCTTCAATTATCACATAGATAAAACAGAGAAAACTGGACTTGGAAAAGAGATAATCAAACACAACATTTACCTTTCCTCACCTTGGTCTCTATGGCAGCTTCCAATACAGTGCATTTTGGTGCCTGTTGAAAAGGCCCTGCTGCATGAACCACAAGATCCACATCTGAAGAAGCAAAGTTACAGCATTTCACATACAGAATAAAACATCATCAAAATATTGTCAATAACGAAATAGCTGCTTCAAAAAAAATTCCTTTACTTCGACTCTAGAAGAAAAAGAATTATTCACGTGGAACAACAGAAGATACAACTAGTCTGCAAGGAATGATCGCACCTCTTAAAGCCATTAATAATGAGCCTTTGTTGTGAATGTTAACTTCAGCAAATTCAGAATTCTTCCCCAATGAAGTGACCATTGCAGCACCTTTTTCCCTGCCGGTATGCAAAATTTGTTCAGAAACACTCTAAATTAGGAAACATACCAGCCATAGCTATTCGAATTCACAACTCCATGTCTCCATAGTTCCATCGAAGAACTAGCATGTTTGACAACATTCTAAAATAATAACATACCATGGTCAAAGCATATCAATCAACAAAAACAGACATTATTGCCTTTCGAATGTTCAGGAAAACCAAAATGACAAAGAACTAAAATTTTTGCATCATCGGCAATATTATTATGGACTGTTTAGGTTCCTTTATTTATTGCCATCTAATCACAACTCTACAATACTTGGTAAGCACTCACAACTTTAGTTTGAAAATTAAGGGAATTTTACCCACAATCGTCTGACCTATATTTGCTTTACTATTATTGTCAAAGTTATCATTAAAAAATAACATTTACCAAACACTATAAACTTTTACGAAATAACTAAAGCTCTCATTTCACAGCAGCTCTCATTTGAAAGTAGATGTATCTTATAAAGCCACGACCGCACAATACCACTACCAAATGGAGCCTTAATCGACAACTGCGGGACATGATAATCACTTGTAATTGAGTGGCTGTTTAGAAATGTGCTTCCAGAACCACGTAAGAGCATTGCAGTTTACCCTTAGCCATGACCTTGAATTTAAATTTTAAAAGAACCAAAGAAACATGGTAAACATAAAAATAACAGAAAATAACAAAGCTCGAAAAATTTCCCTCATTTATTTCTTGCATTTTTTCGGAAACCAAACAGCAGAAAGAAAAGGGCATTAATGATTTCACCTGTTTCGAGAGCCAACTACAATCTGAAGGTCGGGGCAGAGCTTGGAGAGAGCAACAGCAGTGGATCCACCGACCCGACCCGTACCTCCAAGTACCAAAACGCGGGCGTTTTGGTTCTTCATTTGAAACTGAGCTCTGTCAAGAACTGTCTCTTTAGTGGCACTTGTAGCACTGGCCATTATGGCTGCGGCCGTGCTATTCAAATGAAGCAAAGCGCGCGCCATTTTGGTTTCTCTTTGTCTTTGGTGCTCTCCCTTCGTGAAGAGACTCAATTCAACTGCTTTCTTATCCAAATTATCATCGGTTATAACCGCTTGAGTGATGACGTGGCGAGAGTGCTGAGGCTAGTGACGTGGATGAGTTTCCAAGTGTTGACGTGGCACATTCTGGGCCATTTGAACTAGCGTCAAATACGTCAAAGCTTTTTTGGACTCAACGTTATTTCAATTATTCAAGTGCATTTTCTTTTACGTCCAATCAATTATTCATCAACTAAATATATAATTAGAGCGGTCACTGAGGCTTTTGTTTTTTTATCTGAAATTTGAATAGGTTTGAATTTAGTTAAAATCTGAATAGATCTAAATAAAAATATCTGAATGACATGTTTATTTTTTTTTTCAACATCTGAATAGGAAAGTCTAAATGTTAGTAGTTTGACATAAATATCCTTTTAAGTGGTATATATATTTATTCTTCACAATTTATAGTTTTCACAAGTTGATTAGTTTAATAGCATTTAAAAAAATATTTTCATTGTTGATCTTAATTTAATTTTGTAATAAAAAATATAATTATAACATCAATCTTTATTATAAAGTCAATATTTTTGTTTTAATTTTGATTAATCACAATGGACATAATTTGATTTGTTCAATATTTTAGTTTAGTTAATGTTACCATGTGAATAAAAATTTTAAGCAATTAAAGAAAAAATAACTTCAAGGATAATGCAAAAAATTAGGTTTATACATAATATTAAAAATACATGAATTATTAAGGGTATTTTTGAGATTTAAAATTAAAATTTTTCATTTAGATTTCAGATTTCAGATAAAAGTAGACTTTTTCTACTTTTTCTATTCAGATAAAATTATCTGATAATAAGTGATAAATTAAAAAAATAAATAACCTATAATAAGTAAATGTCTAAAAAAAAACTAAATTCAGATTTCAAACTAAAAAATAAACAGCATCTGACTCACTAACCCTCAGACAAATTAAATTGGTAACTAATTAAAAGCTCACTGATGGCTGATGAGGGTTGACGAACACTTCGCTGAGATATAAACAGTGAATGTCCATCCAAGGTCCGCACATCACGTGACATCCATATAGAATTTTTTATTTTTAATTTCTAGTTTAAAAAAATGCAGAACAGAATGTGATTTTGAGCCCTAAATGGTAGAGTTTGAAAATGCAAGAAATAAAGAATAAACTTTATTTTTAAATTTACTATGTTTCTTTGGTTCTTTCAAAATTTAAATTCGAGGTGACGGCTAACGGAAAACTGCAATGCTTTTACACGGTATTTATAATTTTACCTTTTAATTCAATGTTTACATGGTATTTATAATTAAAAATTTATATGCTTTTGATTATTAGCATTCTTGTGGTCATCACTCAAATATATATAAGATACATGAGAAATAAGTATATTGTATGAGAGGTATAATATTCTCCAAGCCTTTCTCTTATTATATTTTCCCTCCTTATTATTTATTTATTATTGTCTTATTCTTGATCTCTAACTTAAGCATTAGAGGGTCTATAGCGGTAACACCCCTAGTCACCCCTGACAGATTATTGTTTTGAAAAATTCCGACTACCAAGCTCCTCATTCTTAGTAATAGCAATTCTGAGTATATCAAACTCTCTCACAACTCATGCCCTAAGTAAAACAATTTTTTTTCAACTCTTATTGTTGACTCAAATTCTAGTATCAACAATAACATTAATGCATAAATTTATAAAATCATGATATTTATAATTTTAATTTTTTAAAATCATGATGTCATCTATTTATTTAGTAAATTATAAATATAAAACAATTAGAGTATTTTTTAACTAAGAATTAAATGAATTTAAAAAAAATTACGTAAATAAAATATGTAAAAAAGATTCAATTTCAAATTATTTGTAAAATCATAAAATTTTAAGTTTATTTTCATTAAAAATTTTTACTAAAATATACTTTGGCCCACATGTTATGATGGCCCGCCGGCTGCATGCTAGCCCACCAGATAAATGTGCTTATTGTGAGCCTTTTCATGTACTGTACTTTATACTATTTCTAATTGTATTGTATTTTTTAGGTATATGTGCCTAAAATTCTTAGCTTGACCCAGCTTAGCCTGTGTACATGTCGTGCCATGCTATGCCATATGCCCTATCAAAATATGCTCATACTGTGTTGTACAGACACGTGTCGCATCGGCGCCCAGCCAGTACTCTGCCTGTGTTGTGCCTATGTCGTGCCATGGGCCGCTAGGCTTATTGGTCATCTTAGCAAACTTGCAATCAAACCAGCTTGAATTGCCGTCTCCTTTGTCCATTCTTGTTAGTGACAGTTCTGGTGTCTCAATGTTGCGGTTTTGTGATAATGGAAACCACACTCTCAAGTTTACAGCATAAGAATTGTTTGGAAATGTAGTGAATTGAGATCCCTGAGGTATAAGTCCCTCAAGCTGGTTGTACGAAAAATTTAGCACCAAAAGAAATTTCAAACTCACCAATTGCATTGGAATTTGGAATCAGCCCAACAAAGCTTGTTTGAGGAGAGTTCCAAACATTCAAGCTCTGACAGATTTCCCAACAATGATGGAATGCCACTTGTCAGCTTGTTGTGAAAAATGTTAAGACATTTGACTGAATTAAGCATTCCCACTACTTTTGGAATTTTCCTCGAAATTGATTGCCCAACAAATCAATTGACATGAAGATGGTTAGAATGCCCTCCATTTGTTGGTCAGTTCCTTTCATAGTCAAAATTATTGATTCACAGTAGGAGTCGAAATCTTTCGACCTCATATTTCTCTTCGAAATCAACACTGTTATTAAGCACTTACAATTTAGGAAGAATTTCTAACCAATGAGGAAATGTATTATTAATATGATTATTTCCAATATCAAAAACTTCCAAATGCCGACAGTTAAGCAAAGATGGAGACAATAGTCCTTCCAATTAATTGCCATTAAAGTTAAGACTTCTCAAATCACAGCTCTTTGCAAACATTTAAAGGATTATGAATTGGAAGAAAAAATTTCGCTAGTGATAGATGGAGAAAGGTCTCCTTTTGTTTCTATTCAGGAAGAAGATAATTGTTATCCCCAAGGAAGTTAAGAAAGTCAAAAAGTGCGAGTGGTTGATTGATAAACTATTATAGTAAGTAGAGGTTCTTATTGTTCCTAAAGCTTTGGATCTCGAAGCCCTATGATGTAAGGCATTTGATCGGGCGCATACTCCTCAAACTTCCATTTCAATGTGCCCTTCCCAAAATCTCATTGAATCTATTCATTCTTATATCCAAAACCTTAACTGTTGAGTTTCCAAATGCTTGCAAAGAGAATGAATCAATACCACGGCAGCATTTCTCAAATGTTTGTGAAGAGCTGGGATTTTGGAAATTTTAATCTTAATGACAATCAGCTGGAAGGACCATTGCCTCCATCTTTTTGATTAACTGTCGGCATTTGGAAGTTTTTGATATTGGGAACAATCATGTTAATGATACCTTTCCTCATTGGTTAGAAATTCTTCCAAAATTGCAAGTGCTTATATTACGATCTAACCAAATTAGGGTCCCATTGGTCATACCCAAACAGGAGTTCCCTCCCCAAAGCTGTGAATAATTGATCTCTTTCACAATCAACTGATTATTGTTTTTCCAAATCTTGATAATTTTAAAGCCATGATGCATGGAGATAACAACAGTGTTGATCATGAAGCAAAATTTATAAGGCTGAAAGATTTTCCACTCCTACTATGAATCAACAAGTTTGACCATGGAAGGAACGGACCAATAAATAGAGAGGATTTTAACCATTTTCATGTCAGTTGATTTATCGAGTAATCAATTTCGAGGGAAAATTCCAAAAGTGGTGGGAAAGCTTAATTCACTCAAATGTCTCAAAATTTCTCACAACAACTTGATCGGTGGCATTCCATCATTTTTGAAAAATCTGACAGAACTTGAATATTTGGACCTCTCCTCAAACAAGCTTGTTGAGCTTATCACAACGCAATTGGTGAGTCTGAAATTTCTTTCAGTGCTAAATTTTTGTAAAACCAGCTTGAGGGACTTATACCTCAGGGACCTCAATTCACTACATTTCCAAACGACTCTTATGCTAGAAATTTGAGGTTCTGTGGTTTCTATTATCACAAAGCTACAACGTTAAGGCACTAAAACCGTCACTAACAAGATTGGACAAAGGAGACAATAATTCGAGCTGATTTGATTGGAAGTTTGCTAAGATGACCAACGAGCCGGGCGGCACGTGGCATGACACAGGCAAGACACGGACATTGAAACAACCCGCCATGAACTCTAAAGACAGTTTGTATATTCCACTCACAGTGACAATATTCAAACTCAGTTATAGTCAACATTCGTGGGGTGGTTCTAGTTCGCGATTCCTCCTAAATAAAGGAAACGACATAATTACTTTCCATAAATGCGAAATAGAAGTAACTTTACTCAATATAACTCGAAACGAATATTTATCCACAACATAAATACCCCCAAAATCATAAGTTACCAAATTACCCTCAAATCATATATTACCAAATTATCCTCCAATTCATAAATTACCAAATATATTCGCAAAATAAAAAATTACAAAAATGCCATCGCTGGTCAACGGTGATCGGAAATCAAGCGACAGTGATCGAGAAAGTCAGAACATGAACTTTAGCTCACTATGAATTCAACGGTGGTGGCGGTATCCTCCGATGTGTGGCCATGGTGGTGAATCGAGCTTTGACAGCCGTGAAATGTTAACGACTGATAGCTATTTTGGTGTCGGTTGACGGTAAAAAATCGAAGTGGCTGTCGTGTGGGACAAAATTCAGATGACTATGTGGCCCAAATTCGGCGAAAACGCCCTGAATTTAGGTGGCAACTTTTAACGGTTTCAATCGGTGGCTTCTGACCGTTTCCCGGCAGTGTGGATGATGCAGAGATAACCAGCATCGGTTAAGGATCCTATTGGTGCCTTCCGATGCCGGTAACAGCATTTTACATACAGATTAAAACATCATTAAAATATTGTCAATAACAGAATTTCTGCTTCTAAAAGAGTTCCTCTACTTAGACCCTAGATAAAAAAGAATTATTGATGTGGAACAACAGAAGATACATCTTGCAAAGTTACAGCAAGTAGGGATGATTTCGCTTGCATGATCGTATTGATTTCATTTGAATGTTGTATAAATATTTTACATCAACTTATGCTGTTTGCAGCTCTGTGTATAGACCCCGCAGAACTCAGCGAGGTCTCGTGGAAATGTGTATCGACCCCTCAATACTTACTGACTTAGGACACCAATTCTTGCTTTGGAATCTAATGTTGGTCAGTGGAATACTTGCATGGGGCAGAAAAAAAAAATTGAGGAAGTTGAAGAGGGGATCCTGACGACTGTTTGACCGGGAATGATGCCCCTTAATTACCGTTGAGACTGATTTTAAGTTTGGTAATTTTATGGAAACTTCTCCATGTTTAACGGCCATCTGGTTTCGTTTTACACAAAATTATTATTATTATTATTATTAATTTCACAAAATGAAAAAAATTTTATGCATACGTGACAAAGATGGAGGGGATTTCAATTCAAATATTTTTCGCGAAGAAGAGCAATGCACTCTCTTGCAAATGGAGCTATTAAGCTCTTAGTTTTTAACCCGATCAGATCAAATGAATGGTACGCTAGAGCCGTAGAAGTCCAAAAGTAGAGGGATGGGTGGGTGATCATTTTTTTATCCCATTATATCTTTAGATTCAAATTCGGGTGGTAAATAAAATAAAATAACTTAAAAATTACTCTATTAGGACTCTGAGAGACAATAGAAGTCTTTCATCCTGAAAGCAATAAAGGCGCTTGAATGTAATTAAATATTGATGGATTATCATCCCCTTTCTTTATAGATTTTGATTCTTCGAGAGGAACAGTTTGCGGGGGTTGGTTTGGTGGAACGGTTGGGCAGCCACGCAAGTGAGTTCATCACGATTACGAGTGGCGGGTGGTGGTTGCTGAGATGTCAGCGTGGGTAAAGTTGTGTCGGGGAGGTTCGAGGGTGGCAATAGCGGCCGTGCTACAGCATCGCCGGCGTCGAGAATGGGGTCGGCGTTGTGCAGGGTATCTCGCGACCTAGGTTTGCTGTTTTGATGTGGGTCCGGCTGTGTTGGATGTTGTCGGTCAGCGGGCTGAACGCCGGTGAAATCTGGCGGATCATCACCATCGGTGGCCGCTGAAGCCACGGGTGCTCCTGGGACCTCGAAATGTGAAAATACCAAATTGCCCTTGTCGCTCAAAGGTGACAGGCAGTCAAGCTCTGTGGCCGGGATGCTCAGGTTAGACACCTCAGGCCACGCTGAGTTCAATGATGTCGGCGGTAAGCTCCCACGCGCGGCGGCGGCTGCTGATCGAGCTCCTAGAGCCGTGAATCTCCAACGGCGGATCGGCGGTTGTTACACCCAATCAATTGTTCAAATGAAGCAAAGATGATGCCATTTTGGTTTCTCTGTGCAGACTGAAGACTCAATTCAATTGTTTTTCTTATCCAAATTATCATTAGTTTTTAAGGCCGGTGAGTGATGATGTAGCGAGCCGTTGACCCTGGTGACGTGGAAGAGTTCTGCCATGTTGACATGGCAGTTATTGGGCCATTTGAACAAGGGTAGTGTAGGGTCAGAGATATTTCAATTATTCCAATCCATTTTCTTTTTACACCCACTCAATTGTTCATCAACTAATTTTCTAAGTAGAGTGATTATAAACTCTTAAAGACTCCTGCACAAATTCGGTAACTAATGGCACAGATATATGTATGAGCAGCGAATAAATCTATCCAACGTTCACACACCACGCCACAGCACAATAGATGGACATTAAGTAGAACTTTTTTTTTTAGTTTTAATTTTTAGTTAACTGACATTAGCTAGAAATTAATATTTAAAAAAATACAGAATAGAAAGTGATTTTGAGTCTTGAAATGGAAACATAATTTCTGAATAATATGTTTTATTAACAAGAAAAATTGTTTAATTTTGATGTTTTACATTATAATTACTAATCAACAAAACTCTACTCCCTGAAGGCTTGCCGTGCCAAAAAATAATTTCAAATGTAATTTTCAATCCTAAAACAATCTAATTTTAACAAAAATCTGCCGGATATGTGCGAGCCAAAGATAAAGAATGTTCTTCTCCTCACAAACTTTGAACTAGTATGTTGTTCCAATTTCCTGCAACAATTTTACTTCAAATTATTTTGCCGTCAAAACATACGTCCGTGATTACATGTTTTATGAATTGTAAATAAAAGTAAAAACAATTTCGGTACCCGGAGGATTATTTGACTTCTACTGCTAGCTTCCATGAACCTAAAATTCCTGAAGATAACAATCACATAAAAAATTCAAGTAAAATTTTCCCATTCGAGAAATGATTTTTCTTATACATTATCCTCATTTTCTTTCTCACTATAGATGTTGATAATAAACATAATTATTTGGAATCAGTTAGGATTGTGGTTTTTGTAAACCAATTGTTAGATTACTAAAATATCAGCATGCTATCAACTTAAAGAACAGTACATGAACCAGCTTTTAATTCCAAAAGACAAACTAATAATTACTAACCCGAGTGCCTTTAGAGATGCACTTACAAATCTCTTCTTCTTGCTCTGCCTCGTCTGATCACCCTTCTCACCTTCCTGGATTACTTCCTTTCGATTATTCTTACAAACCATCGTGGCCTTCCAGTCACAAATACCATGTATCCGATGGACAAGCCGATCACCACTCCAGATGCGTAGCCCATCTTAGCAAACTTCCAATCAAACCAGCTTGCAGCATCGTCTTCTTCGTGAAATCTTGTTGGTGTTGTTGGTGCTGGTGCCTCGTCAATGCTGCAGCTTTTTGACAATGGGAATCCACACAACCCCGAGTTACCAGCGTAGGAATCGTTTGGAAATGTATTGAATTGGGGTCCTCGTGGTATGAGTCCCTCGAGTTGGTTGTTCGAAAGATTCAACACCGAAAGATAATTCAGACTCGCTAGTTGCATTGGGATATGTCCAGTGAGCTTGTTTGAAGAGAGATCTAGAAATTCAAGCTCAGTCATATTTCTCAATGATGATGGAATAGCACCTGTCAAGTTGTTGTGAGAAATGTTAAGGCCTTTGAGCGAATTAAGCTTTCCCACCACTTCTGGGATTTTCCCTTGAAATCTGTTGCTCGACAAATCAATGGTTGCAAAATTGGTTAAAATCCTCTCCATTTTTATGTCGTTGCCTTTCATAGTCAAAATTATTGATTCATAGTAAGAATAATACTCCAACAACTTCATATAATTGACCCCAGTATTATTGTCATCCCCATGCATCATGGCTTTAAAACTATCCAGATACCATATTGGCAAAACACCGGTGAGTTGATTGTGAGAGAGATCAATTATTCGCAACTTGGGAAAAGGAGCTCTTGTTCTGGTATCACCAATGGGACCCCAAAATCTATTGGAACGCAACATAAGAACTTCCAATTCGGGAAGAACATCTAACCAGTGAGGAAATGTATCATCAATCTGATTATTTCCAACATCTAAAGTTTCCAAAAGCTGACAGTTAACCAAAGATGAAGGCAATGGTCCTTTCAACTGATTGCCATTAAGTTTAAGACTTAACAAACTGCAGCCTTTTGCATAAGTTTGTGGGATGCTTCCTTGGAGGTTGTTCATTTGGAGATCCAAAATTTCAAGTGTACAGTTTCCAAGACACTGTGGAATTTCTCCACTCAAGCTATTGTTTTTCAAGTAAAGAATTTGAATATAACTCAAATTACAAAATGACGAAGGAATCTCTCCAGTCAAATTATTGCTGGAAATTGAAAAGTATTCTATGAGGGGTGGTAGATCTAGAAGTGGTCCTTGAAGTAAGTTCGATCCAAGGTCAAGTTGTTTGAGATTTTTCCAGGGAAGATGTTCTATGCTTGTCAAGAAGTTGTGTGAAAGATCTAGTGTATTCAAAGTATGCACTCCTAGATCCCACATCCAACTGGGAATCCTACCATGGATCTGGTTTTCAGAAAGGTCCAACGACTCTAATTGATGTTGAGTTCTCAAGATGTCTGGAAACTCACTTATATTGCAAGCCGATAAACCCAACTCCAAAAGACTAGGGAAAGGCGAGGTGACCGTCAGTTTGGTGCTCAATGATAAACTGTTATTAGAAAGAAAAAGCGATTTAAGATTTTTTAGCTTTGCAAAATCGTAAAGCTCAACGCTGCCACTTAAATTGTTTGAAGCAAGATAGACATTAGTCAAATTCACAAGTTCAAAGATTGAACTAGGAATTGAGCCAGTGAGTTGATTATACGCCAAGTTTAAATAAGAAAGTTGGGTTAGGTTGGTAAACATATCCGGAATTTTACCGGCAAATTTATTGTACCAAAGATTTAAATGATGAAGCTGCTGAAGATTTGAAAAAGATGATGGAATGTGACCACTGAAACTGTTAACTGAAAGATCCAAATGAACAAGTTGTGTAATGTTACCTAGTGACGCAGGAATTTTACCAACAAATGTATTGCCCCAAAGATCTAAATGACGAAGCTGCTGAAGATTTGAAAAAGATGATGGAATGTGACCACTAAAATTGTTATGCGAAAGATCCAAAGAAACAAGTTGTGTAATGTTACCTAGTGACGCAGGAATTGACCCCATGAAATTGCTGGAAGAGAGGTTAAGGAGTGCCAAACTCGGAAATTGAGTAAAACCAGAGGAAATCGTTGAGTAGTTGAAATCATTGAAAGCCAGGTTGAGCTCTCGCAGGCGAGAAAGAAAGAAAAGGCTAGTGTTGGAAGGGATGTTGCCACGAAGCCAACTGCAACTGAGGTCGAGGCCAATCACTTGACCCGTCGCCAAATCACATGTTACTCCGTCCCAGGAGCAGCAATCAGCGTCCTCTTTCCAAGACATCATCCTTGGACGAGATATTTGTTGAATTCCATCACAATAGTGCGAGGAATCTTTTTCAAAGGAAAAGAGCTGCTTAAATTGGAGTAAAGTAGAACTTTGGTCATGAGAGCAAAGTTTTGCTGAACACTGAAAATACAAGAGCAATAACTGGAGGCAAATCAAAAGCTGATAAGGCTGAGTTATACAGCCCATTTTTTTTCCTCCTCTCTTCCGGATGATGAAATCACAAGAAGAGAGATATGACTATTTATAGAAGTTGAAAGGCGGGTAATTAATTAATAATATAGTACTCATTGACTTAGACCAGCGAGTCTTGCTTCTGGAAGCTGCCGCTGGCTGAAAGTCCATAAAAAGCATTAAATATTGATGGGGATTATTATTTAAAGTAGACTTTGATTCTTCAAAAGGAGCATTTTTCAGTTTTTCAAATTTTCACAAACCAGTACCAAAGCTGAAGCTGTATCCAATTAATAACTGTTTTGATAATTATTTATGTATGTGAAAAGAGATGTAATAGCCAGCTAGACTCATATATATTCTTTTTTCCTCCCTAAGACTCACACTTAATTAGTCTTGTACACAAACTCAAATCCATTTTCCCTCCTCTGTTTCGATTTGTTAAGCAGGTTGTTAGACCATCCATTTACTTCTTAATTAGCTTACGACAAATTAATATGTTTAATCTACTTGTAATATTGATCAATATTACCGTTTGAAATTGAGGATGAAATAATCCAATTAATTATAATTCATTTAGACTTAGAGAATGCGCCAAGTCTTTAGTTATAGTGAGCCTCATGATATTGTTTTGGAATCTAGTTGGTGCATGAATTCGTGGCTGAAATCTTAGAAGTTTCCTCAAGTGCTAAAATTTAAAATAAATTCAAATGCCATTTTCGGTCCTGAAATGGTAGAAGTTAATTCGTAAAAGTCGCATGGATAGTCACTCAACAGCTCTGAAACAGTACACTATACGCCAATTCTGAAAAAGCGGCCTAAATGGCAAGAAATCAATGTCGCCCGCATTCATTTCCTGCATCAAAATTATTTTAAAATAATTTTTTCCTGAAAATTTTGATCAAGTTAACCATCAAAATATAAGTGTGTGGTACGATGTTCTTATGAAATGGAAATAGAAGCAGAACAATTTTGGTAGCTGGAGAATATTTTCCTACAATTTTCTCCACATCTATTTATAATTAGGGATGACAAAATCTTCCATGGGTTTAGAATCTCATAGGGCCCGCTCCAAATGTGGTGAATTTTAAATAATTTTTGGGAAATGAAGTGAGGAATGAAAAAAAAATCTCTAAATTCTTAATGGGGTGGGGTTTGGGTTTATACTCCTACTAAATTTATTGGGGAATGGGGTGGGGAATGGAGGCAAAATTTTTTAGTGGGGTGGAAAATGGGGTATGCCTCTCCACCTCCACCCTACCCCACCCCATTGCCACCCCTATTTACAGTTTTATGATAACTCAATTTTCTCCACATCTACAAGAACGGGTTCAAATTCTAAATCCTTTGTTTCCACTCAAAAAAATATTACCAACTGAATAATTAGTTGGCCCTGTTGAAAAATAGTTTATTAGTATGCTATTTTAAGGGCACATTTTGAGTGGGACTCACTTAGCAAAAGTGAAAAATCTTGGGAGATTCGGATTCTACTCTGTAAATACTTCAGAATGATATATTTTATACTCAAAATTATGCGTGGGTGAATGAGAAATTAACTCTCAAAGTACACCCTTAAAGTTTAAAATTTAAAAGGAAATGAAACTTATCCCATAAAGAAAAAATAAGATAAGGGATTTGTGTTTATATATGAATACTCATCCATACATGAGCAAGAATTTCAAGGATAGAGGCTCTTTCCATGCACGCATGTGCAAGTGGGTGCAAATCCATGCTTAATTTGGTTGAACTCATGTGCATTTGCGCATCTTGTGTGCACGAATGTCGGCCTAAACTACCCAGGCCCGCATAACCAAATTTTTTATTTCCTTTTAAATTTTGTAACAATAGTTTCATAATTAAGATTGAAGAGCAGTTGTGATTGTGAAGAAATTGTGAATAAAATTTGAACTGTTACATAATTGAATGCCTTCAATTCAATGGGCTGTTACGGAAGCAAATTAAGTCGAATATTGAATTCAAATATTTAATTTATTATTCAACAATTACGTACCCTTGTGTATATAAAATGACAGTTTTTCTCTTCTTTTTGATATTAGAATAATGAAATACAGTTTTACTTCAATTCCACCATAGTGCCTCATAGGGGTGTTGAGAATCCAATCCGATCCGCGTAATCCGTCTGATCCGCAGAAATTCGATCCGTAAAAATTCGATCTGTGGATTGGTGGATTGGATTGGATTGGATTGAAAATTTGAAAATCCGCAATCGATGGATTGGATATGGATTTACTTCTGTAAATCCGTAAAAATCTGTGAATCCGCAAAAAATGAAAAATAAATCTTTATTTAATTAAAAAGCTTGTAAATGTATTGACTAATAAATAAATAAGTTAAAATGTAGTTACATTAACAATATACATATTTTATCCAATAATAATATATAATAAATATAATTAAATAAACAAATATAGCTTTCTAAACAGTTAATTTTTATAATTTTAGTTAATTTTTATGTATTGATTTAAATAAATGAGATTTTTTTCTTTTTACTATGTTATATTTTGAAACTTTAACTGTATTATTCTAATTTTATTTAGACACTTAATTTATTTAAATCTTATTTAATTTTGAATTTGATCGGTATTAAAATTATTTATATATTAAATTTTTTTATTTAATTAGTTCATAGAATAAACAGAATTAAAAATTTTTAATCCACAAATCAATCCGCAAAATGGTGGATTGGATATGGATTGGGTCAAATCCGCATCCAATCCGCAGACATATGGATTGGATTTGGATTGAATTCGTCAATCCGTGGATTGGATTGGATTACAAATTTACAATCCGTAAAATCATAGATCGGATATGGATTGATGTCCAATCCGTAAAATCCGATCCGCGAACACCCCTAGTGCCTCATTAGTGGATTTAGGGTGTTACATATACGCTTTCAATTGCCGATTCGCTAAATTCCAATAGGCCCAACTTTGGAATTATGAAGGAGGTTAAGGAGTGTCAAGTCGGAAATTGAGTAAAAACAAAAGAAATCTCAAGAGTCATCGAAATCATTTTAGGCGAGGTTGAGTTTTTGCAGGCAATAATTCCTCTATTATTCTTTCTCCAGCTATCTTGAGCTCCAATTGTGAATGTTAATCACCGGTGGAAGAATGTATTGAGATTATTATAAATCAAGTTGATTATGGTACAATCCAAATTCCTATCCTCACTTTTGAGGGATATATGTTCTATCCATATTAGTAGAAAAAATCTACCCATATCTAATTATATTGACAGAAAAAATTGAGTCCCAACAATGATTTGAGAGCATGAGTGCTGTCAACGGGCTACGGGCCCATTGGCAGATGGGGAGGATATCTATTAATACATTTTTTTTCCGAGAAGAGCAATGCACTCACTTGCAAATGGAGCTATTAATTAAGCTCCGAGTTTTTAAATTGATGAGATGAAATGAATACTACGGCAGTACTCTTTCGTTCTGAAGCAGCCGCTCGAAAGTCATTAACCTGCAACTTAGTCAACACGCAGCATTATTAAGCATTAAACATTGATAGATTATGTTTATCTTTTAGTCGTTTCCTTTCTTGGGGTCTACAGTAGACTTTGATTATTCAAAAGCAGCATTTTCCAGTTTTTCCAACTTCCACCAACCAGTCCAAATTAAAGCTGAAACGATATATGGACAAGAAAAATGTTAGTTGTCTGTCGTATATGGTGATGTGGCAGCCGCCTAGACTCCAGTTATTATTATTATTGTTTTAGGGCTAAACCTATGTTGCAGCTGCTGTAACTTACAGCAGCTGCAAAAGCAACGTGAACAGTGCCACACGTGGGTACTGTTCACGTTGCTTTTGCAGCTGCTGTAAGTTACAGCAGCTGCAACATAGGGTGATCCTTGTTTTAGAGAAGGTAGAGGAATAGACGGTATCCATACATATATATGTTAGAACACCTGCCTCCCTTATGATCGAATGGCGAACGAAATAAATTTATTTGAGAGTTAGTCGACCGAGTCGGTAGGGTCCACACTCCAATTACTTAGTCGACCGAGTCGGTAGGGTCCACACTCCAATTACATACACATAGACACTGTTCATTTTCCCTCCTCTGTTTTGATTCTGTTTTAGTTTATTAAGCAAGTTGACTTAGAATAGACCTTCTATTTACTTTTGTAGTCTACTGTAAATATGTGTAATCTATATAGCTTGGATCAATTAATATCCATAAGAATAATCAGATGTGCATCGCGTGCCCGTTATTGTGCGTTTAGGCCGCGTGTTACTTGATAATTGGCTAAGCTATTAAAACACTAGTCTATAATCAAGTGACATGTGGCCCATCGCATCTGATTGAGTCTCTCAATATCAAATACTCAATAAAAATTCTCTCAAAAAGAGATAGTAAATAGGTTGCATACGATTTAAACACGTACAAGGTCATTTCATACTTTGGGAAAAAAGCCACTCATGCGGCCATACCTTTACGGGTTGCTTAAATGGTCCCATAGACCCCCTTAATTTTATAAATAATTCTTATATCTTTTGATTATAATAACCTAAATAAATATAAATATAATAATAAGATAAAATAATAAATAAATAGCATGTGATACAAATAAAATATTACAAGAAGTATGATTAATAAAATAACATATTTAATGAAAATTACTTTTAGTATTAAGTTATTACTGGTCTATCCCAACGGATTTTATTAATACTAGAATCTATTAATCCAAAACTTGAGTTTAAGATTCATACTAATATAGACGTAATTAAAAATGATATTGCAAATAAAATAATATAAATTTTATAAATCAGTGTGAATGTTAGGTATAATAATTTTAATATTATTAATATGACAAATAGATTTTATCACTGTTAAAAGAATATGACAGATAGATTTTATCACTGTTAAAAGAATATGACAAATTAATAATATCAAAACAACTTTTCTAATATTTAAAATTTTTTATAAATCTTATCTTATTTATATATTATATTATTTTAAGTTTAATTTATATTGATTATATATAGAAGTTTAATTAAAGTCAATTATTCGATTGTTGTAATTAAGGGTATAATAGTCAACGTTCATAGCCCAAAATGCACTAAATCGAAGTTAGCCCACCCCATTTCCTACCTCAGTAACTTTTCAAATCATTTTTTCCCTCAAAATTTTTATAAATTTAATTACCAATATGATATAAGTGGTAAAATATTCTAAAGATATGGAAATAAAGCAAGGCAAATTTGGCACCAGGAGTGTTGTAATACCCCAAATCCACTAATAAGGCACTACGGTGGAATTAAAGTGAAACTGCATTTCATTATTCTCATATCCAAACTTTCAAAATAATAACCAACAATAAATATTCTAAACCTCTAAAAGAAAATAAATAATGAAATAGCATATCCTTAAATAAGTATCATCCCGAAGGAAGATAAAATACTTATAGTTTAATAACGTAACATTATTCCCCAAAAGAAACCGAGCCCTTATTCTTCCTCCTAAGACCATAAGCTCATATCATCTAACTCTGTCTGTAAAAATGTAGTAACGAGGGGTGAGCCGTCAACTCAGTAAGTAAATTCATACACAATACTAAAAATTATTAAAATATAAATAATTGTAATACTTAGATATACATGATAATAAAATTACCTTTGTAAATCAACATTTAGCAAAAATAATTTATAACATTATAAAACATAACAATAGCATTTGAAACACATAAAATATAATTAATTGTAATACTTAGAAATACATAATAATATGAGAAATTGCTATTGTAAATCAACATTTAGCAAAAATAATTTACAACATCGCAGAATCATTAAATTCCTTTAAACATAACAATAGCATTTGGTACACATAAAATATAGTTAGCTCATGCCACATAACATCACCTGTAGACCCGGTGACCCGACCATATAATATCATGCAGGGTATTGTACCCCCCAGGAATCATTAACATAACATCATATGTGCACAATATCCGGCTAGCCTTTCACAACATAATATAACATAACATAACATCACTACAGACAATGAGGCAAATCATTTAAAACCATCATTGAACTTTTAATCGTTTGTAAACTTCCATAAATTACATTTAAATAATTAATAATTATTTTAAAGTATTTGACTTAAAATAATTTAGTAAAAGATGTAATTTTTAAAACGATCTATAAAACAAGTTTTAATAAATAAAGTTTTGTCATAAATAATTTAAAAGAAAATGATTTTACTTAACAAAATATTGTAATAGACTAAGCAAATCAGTTTCATACACTTTTCTTTCAACATAATACATACCTCGAATTATACTTAATTTAATAATAAAGTACATATATCATGCATGAATCTACTTACCTCGATCCTCAGTAATAAAAAAAAGGGTAACCTCAAGCACGAGCTCACTCTCGTCCTAAAACATCAAGTCACATTCTTATCAATTTTATTATTCATTCTAACTTTGATATAAATCCAACATAAACAAACTTAATCATAAGCATTATACTATCAAAGCTAGTCTAAACCTAACCATCCTATACAAGTTGATTTTTACCAAGCTAATCATATGTCAGAAAATTGTAAAATCAAAGAAGAGAAACCATAAACATGTGTAGCATTTCATATAAAAATTTAAAAAAATGAATAAAGGTCAGAAACATATTACAAAAAGAATTTTACATGAGAGTATACATACTGTTCAGCAGTGATAACAATAAAGGTAACTGAATTAGAAAATTTATAAGATATTTAATGAAATTCATAAAACTTAGACAAATTGATTTTACAGCATTAGGGACATCAAGAAATAATATATAAAATTTCTAGGATTTTAGAAGATGTAAAACCATTTTAAACGAATTTATATTTAGAGACCAGCAAACTTGTACAGAAACTTTCAGGTTTGCATCTTGAAATTTGAAAATTCATAACTTAATGTTAACTCAATGAAAATTAGTCAAATAAACTTCAAATCATAGAAGACTCATAATATTATATGAATAAAATTTTTATAGGCCATTCTAAAGCCTTTTAATAGCCTAAATAATTTGACCATCGGCCATTGTAATTCTGGAAAACAGTTTCCAGAACTGCAGCAGCCCAACATAATGATTTTTAATAATTTTTATACTCAACCAAAAATTATTAAATTAAGCAGACAGTAATTAGACATAATGAGGATTATTAAAAAAAATTAAAGTAATTTTTTAGGGACCATTTAGATAGCCAGAAAAATAGGCGAAGTCAGACATGCTGCTGAAAATCAGAATTTTTCAGCACCACTGTTCCAATTTCGAAATTTCACAACAAATTTGTTACTTGAAATCTCTTTGCACAAAATACGTCATTGAAAACGTTAGGATGTCTAGTTTAATTGTATAAAAAATATCGTGCAGGAATTGAATAAATAATAAAGGAAACAGTAAGTAAATTTCAGTGCTCGAGTTTCATAATGCCTACCTAATCGTTTATGATGAAGAGAACAATATATGCATTCATTATCAAACACATAAGTTTAGAAAACATGAATTAGAGAAAGATAATTAACTCAAAACTTGTTTCAAACGTGCATAAAAGAAAACCCTAGATTTCTTTGCTTTTATATGTTTATAGGTTAAGAAGTTTTAAATTGTAGGGAGATAGGAAGAGTTTAAATTAAATAAAAACTCTTACTTTTATAAAAATACCTTATACGATAGGTATAATAAAAAAATAAAATAAAAATAAATAAATAACTAAATAAAGAATTATATTTTATCTCAAACAACTAATAAATAGAACAACCAATAAAGAACGGGTGTTACAGGTATTGCTTCGCTTCCATTGCTACCCTTCCATGAGTTTAAAATTCCTGTGGAGAAAACACATCACGCTAATATACAGCTCAAATAGTAGTTCAGAATATATAAAAATCAGCGTGCAATCTACATAAAGACAAACTAATAGCTCGGAGCAGTAGATGCACCCTTCTCGTGACCACCTTAGATTGCTTCCCTTCAATCATCTTTAGAAAACACTCCACTCTCGATCCTGTCAATAGATAAGAACTTTGGAGCCAGGCCTATGGGTTCACCAACAATCATGTTTTAGCTCTAAAGCAAGAATTTGTAGACTGTTCATGTTTCAATTATAGAATTTGTATGCTGTCTGCTAGGAGACACAAAAAGAACACATAAGATGACATCTCGGTTACATAATAAAGTTGCATACGTGCTTCATTCATCACATATGTAAAACATAGAAAACTGGACTAATCAAACACAACATTTACCTTTCCTCACCTTGGTCTCTACGGCAGCTTCCAATACAGTGCATTTCGGTGCCTGTTGAAAAGGCCCTGCTGCATGAGCCACGGGATCCGCATCTGCAGAAGCAAAGTTACAGCATTTCACTTACAGGCTAATACATCATTAAGACATTGTCGAATAACGGGATTTCTGCTTCAAAAAATTCCTCCACTTCAACCCTAGACTAAAAGTCAGTTTCTTATCCCCCAAAAAAAAAAAAAAAAATTCTAGATGAAAAAGAATTATTGATGTGCAACAACAGAAGATACGTCTAGTCTGAGAGGAATGATCGCACCTCTTAAAGCCATTAATAATGAGACTTTACTGTCGGAATTAACTTCAGCAAATTCAGAATTCTTTGCCATTGTAGCCACCGTTGCAGCACCTTTCCCTGCTGGGATGCAGAATTTTCTCAGCAACACTCTAAATTAGGAAACATGCCAGCCATAGCTATTTGAATTCAATTTCTCCATAGTTCCATCCAAGAACTAGCATGTTTGACGGCATTCTAAAATAATAACATACCATAGTCAAAGCATATCAATCAACAAAAACAGACATTATTGCCTTTCGAACGTTTAGGAAAACCAAAAACAGAAGGAATAACAATTTTTGCATCATCGGCAATATGGTTCCATCTTTTAATTGCCATCTAATCATTAAAATTCCTTCGTATACTCATCAACACTGCGATTTCCTTGCCTGCAATTCTGATACTTCACGTACAACTGCTGCTGGTAATCTGCTAGGAGGAAATACTCCTTTATCATCCTCTGCATTCTAGGCCACGATTTGATCAATGGCTTTCCCGCAATTCTTCTCCGATTTTGGACATTCTGCCACCATGCGGAGGTTGCACCTTTCAACTTAAACGCAACAAGTTTAACTCGTTTATCCTGCGGAATCTCCATGTACTGAAAGAAACTTTCTACACCCACTCTCCAGTCTAAAAATTCCTCAACATGCATCCCTCCATAAAAATATGTAATATCAACGTTAATCTTGTAATCCGAACTCTTCTTGCACCTTCTATCATAATCATCAGCGTCTTCTTCTTCCGAATCGCTTCCTAACTCTTCACGTATATGCGGCTGCACTCGCCTAGCACGTGCCAAGTTCTGAGGTACTACTTCGTGATTGAAATCTTCAGGTGGTTCACCATAATTGGCTCCTTGAATTTCTTCGTCACGATCAACCCTTCGCTGTTGTTGCCTCTCTTGATCTTCATTCATGGAAAGTCTAAGACTCTCGATTGCTCGCTCTATCGCCACCAATCTCGGGTTATAGACATCTTCCATTACTTGCAAGACTACTTCTACAGCCGCCTGTTTGGCAACCTCCACAGACCGTGCCTGCATCCCTTGATCTTCGTCATCGGGACGGTTGTTCTTTTGTTCGTGCGGTCGTACCATGATAACAAGCAAACCTGCTCTGATATCAACTGACGAAGTGGAAACGCTTTGAATTTGCAAGTACAAGAAACTAGGTTTCTGAATATTGATAAATTTTATTGAAAATAGAAATGAATAGAAACTAAAGTTTTGGTCCCCTTTTATAACAAGCTTAAATATTTTGAATTTACCAAAATAGGCAAATTCAAAATATAATAAGATAATTAAATTCATCTAATCAAAATAAGAAAAGGAAAGAAAACAGAACACAAATCCGAGTTCTAGAAAAAAAGATAAAAATACTAGAAGAAAAAGGAAAAATGAGAAAAAATCTTAAAACTGCAAAACGACCCAGAAAAAAATAGAATTTCCAGTCCGACCACAGAATAGAACCGCTGTAGCATTCTGGATTTTGTTCCTCTCTATGCAAGCTTCGAAACGATATATTACATGCCCAAAACAGACACCCATAGCCTAAGTTATAGCCTTCGGAAAGTACCATACTTGTGACACGCAACATCCTACATCAGTTGAAATTCCAAGAAATTGTGAAATCGCTCTGGTCCAGTTGTTAGTCCCAACATCAATAACCTTCAAATTGATGCAATTAACCAAAGATGGTGTTAATGGACCCTCCAGGTGATTGCCATCCATCCATCCAAGAAAAATCAAATTCCAGCCTCTTGCATATGTTTGTGGGATGCTACCACGGAAGTTATTTGCTCGGAGATCAAAAGCTTTAAATGTAGAGTCACCAAGACATGCGGAAGTTGTTCGCTCAAGCAATTGTTGTACAAGCCAAGATACTCGTTTTTAAAAACTCAAATTACAAAATGATGAATTAATCTCTCCAGTCAAATTATTGTTGGAAACTGGAATGGATACCATGAGAGGTGGAATTTGTGGGATTCCACCGTGATAGTCTGGGGCTTCAAATATGGTGCATTCATGTCTATAATTAGAATAAGTTGTTTCACCTTAAGTTATACAATGTCCTACAAATTCATGTACAAATTCTTGTTTAAGTCTGCTTTATACTTTAGGTTTGAACTTTTTGAAAAAATTTATGTGATGTGGAGATGTTTCCATAACCATCTTAAAGGCCATAAGGGGAGTGTAACTGGCCTTGCATCCTCAAAGTTTCTAAACATTCTCGTGCAGCAGGTGAAGATCCTAAGGCACGCTACTCAAGTACGTGTTGATTTCACTTGCACGATTGTATTGATTTCATTTGAAAGTTGTATAAACATTTTACATCAACTTATGCTGTCCGCATCTTTGTGTATGGACCCCTCAAAACTCAGCCAGGTCTCGTAGAAATGTGTGCAGAGCCCTCAATACTTATGGACTTAGAGCACCGAGTCTTGCTTTGGAATCTCATGTTGGTCAGTGGAATACCTAAAAATCACTCGATTAAGCTCCTGGGGACAAGGACAACAGAAGTCTTTCATCGTAAAAGCAATCAACACGCTCGAAAGTAATTAAATGTTGATGGATTATCTTTACTAATCATCCCCTTTCTTTAGGTATGAAGTAGACTTTGATTCTTCAAGAGGAGCATAGTTTTTCCAATTTTCACAAACCAGTCCAAAAGCTGGAGCTGTATCCAACTAATTACCATTTTGATACTTATTTATATATGTAAATAATTCGAAGAGATGTTTGACTCTTGTTAGTTATTCATTTACGCAAACACAGCTCATTTTCCCTCCTCTGTTTTGACTCTATTTCAGATTGTTAAGCAAGTTGTTAGACTTTCCGTTTACTTCTTAATTAGTTTACTACAAATTAATCTGTGTAATCTACTTGTAAACTCGATCAATACTACCTTTTGAAATTGGGGGGGAATAATCTTGATTAATTATAATTCATTTAGACTTGGGAGCATGCACCAACTCGATCTTTATAATACTATTAGACTTTGAGCACCAAGTGTTAAATTGAGGAACAATAATCTTAATTAATGTTTTTGGCCAATCTTGTAAAACTCTAAAACTTATTTTCCACGGCTATGATAATGAACTCATGGGGAGAATAAAAAAGGTTGAATGTTACTGACGTGAGATTCTCCTAATTAAGGGGATATATAGACCAAGTCTTTTTTTTCTCAAAGTCACTAATGCGCTCTTTAGTCAAGTCCACCTTTCTTTTCTCAAAGTCATTAATGAGGTCCACCTTTAAAGTTAAATTAACTTTTTCCAGCATCTCTTTTACTCACACCACACTAAAGGGGGAATCTAATTAAATATAATACTTCCTCATGCACCATGGCTTCAAAATTATCCACAAACCCGATTGGCAGAACACCAGTGAGTTCATGGTGGGAGATATCTAATATTCTCAACTTAGGGAGGGGAACTCTTGCTTTGGTATCACCTATGGGACGCCAAAATCTATTTGAACGCAATATAAGAACTTGCAATTCAAGAAGAACTTCTAGCCAATGGGGAAAGGTACCTTCAAACTGATTATTCCCATCATCTAAAACTCCCAAAGTGTTGACAGTTCAACAAAGATGGAGGCAATTATCCGTCGAACTGATTGCCATTAAGGTTAAGACTTGACAAAACACAATTTTTTGCAAATGTGTGAGGGAGACTGCCACTGAATTTGTTCATTCAGTGGAGCAGTAATCAGCATGCTCTTTCCAAGACATCATCTTTGGACGATATTATTGATATTCTACAATATTACTAATATGTAAGATGCATCTTTTCAAAAGAAAAGAGTTGCTTAAATTCGAGTAATGCTGAACTTTGGTCATGAGAGCAAAGTTTAGCAGAACACCGAAAACACTAGAAAAATAGCTGGAGGTAGGTCAAAAGTTGATAATGCTGGGTGAAACAACCCTTATTTTTTTTGGTTCCCGATGAAATCACAAGAAGAGATATATGAGTTTATATAGAAGAGAAATGCGTGGTTATTTTTCAAGTATTAATTATATAATAATTGTTGACTTAGTGCACCAAGTCTTGCTCTGGAATGTATGTAGTTGGGGAGTGGAATCCTTGTTGTGGAGATAATGGCCATGAGCAACATTACTTTTCTTAGTGGCAATTTGTGCAGATAGTGGTAGTATTAATTGAGATTTCTCAGCTGTGAATCTTCGCATATTGAAAATCAAAAACCCCCGTCTCTTCTAGATTAAGATTATAAATTCTCACACTTTACTTATTGTCTGATCACGATCAAGTCTTAATTTCACGTAAGATAAATTAATACAGCTTAATCAAATATCACAGCGGCATTGAAACAAATCTATGAGTGTCTACATGATCAGTTGTGTGATGATCGTAATTAATGTGAATGAAAATAAGATAATGATTGCATTGACGATGGCATACAATAAATTATATACGGTTAGAACTCAATTTTCTAGATGTGGCTGACATATATGTATCGAGATTTAATTAGAGCTCACATATATGTCACCAAGGTTTAATTAAGAGATAAATTAATTATAAATGATCACATATTTTTAAAGGATTGGATAAAAGATCTTTGAACAATGAAAACAAAATCCAAGGATACGATGAAATTCAACAGCTTTTTCTTATACGATTATAATCTTGAGTGCTGATGCGGCGGAGATCATAGGCCAGAAACGTGGACGATCTGGACGATCTTTTGCTGTTGACGTGGCACGGCCTGGGCCGTTTTTAAAAGGACTATTAGGCGGGAACTCATAGTCCGGTCCAATCTACGGAATTCTAAGTTACACAGTAGAGGTGATCATATTCAACCGCTATTTTATTGTATATTTCATTTAAATATCAAGTTTCTCGATTAGCCATTTTTATTACTGTTTGATGAAACTGTGAATACCAGACGCTCTATATTCGTTTGTCGTTGAATATATTTTATAAATTTAAGTTGCTCCTCTGTTCATGCCTTTTATGCACAACTAACCTTTCAATTGGTACAAGGATTCAAGAGTAATTTTATTGGATTATGGATCACGAAAACAATGTAATTAATTTGGAGGGATTTGGGAATTTATTAATAAAAGACTGAAATAGCACATGAATTTCTATTAGAAATAAGAAATAAAAATATTAGAAGTTTTATAAGTGGTGGAAGAGGGAGTAGCACTCATGAAAATTCAAACAATGAAATTCGGCAAAAATCGCATGCATCATAGCTAAAGGCTGTGAATATTTTTCGGCTCGTTGCAAGCTTCAGCTTCTTCAAAATGCCCAAATCCAACATACCCACCCTAGGCAAGATACACCAAATCAAAGCTGCCCCAACTCCATTTCCTACATCAACAGTATTTGTTCAAATCATTTTTTTCTCAGAATTTGGTCAAGCTTACCAACAAAAGATTTAAGTCTTAGTATATTATTAGGAATTGAAAATAGAAGCAAGAAAATTAATTTCTGTACCTGGAGGGTGATTATTTGACTTCCACCGCTTAATTCAATTCCATGAGTGTCAAATTCCTGAAGAGAAAAGACATCACATTATTAATATATGGTTCAAATATTAGTTGAGATAATGAAAAATATCAGCAAGCAACCTACTTAAAGACAAGCTAATATGAGAAAGTGATGCACTTACTAATTTCTTCTTACTATACCAAGACCGCTCACTCTTCTCATGACCTTGTTAGATTGATTCTTTTCAATCATCCTTACAAGCCATCGTGGCTTTCCAGTCCCAAATACCATGTATCCGATGGACAAGCCAATCACCAATCCAGATCCATAACCCATCTTAGCAAATTTCCAATCAAACCAACTTGAAGCATCTTCTCCTTCGTCGAATCTTGTTGGCCCTAGTGGTTCTGGTGCCTCATCAGTGTTGCAACTTTCTAACAATGGGAATCCACACAACCCCAAGTTACCAGCATAGGAATCCTTTGGAAATGTGTTGAATTGGGGTCCTCGAGGTATAGGTCCCTTAAGCCGGTTGTACGAAAGATTTAGTACCGAAAGATATTTCAGACTCGTCAATTGCGTTGGAATCTGCCCAGCAAGCATGTTTGAAGACAAGTCCAGAGATTCAAGCTCTGTCAGATTTCTCAACGATGATGGAATACCACCTACCAGGTTGTTGTGAGAAATGTTGAGACCTTTGAGTAAATTAAGTTTTCCCACCACTTCTGGAATTCCTCCTTGAAATTGATTGCTCGACAAATCAATGGTCATGAAAATGGTTAGAATCCTCTCCATTTTGATGTCATTGCCTTTAATAGTCAAAATTATTGATTCATAGTAATTAGAAGAATTCAAAGGTGTCATATAATCCACTTCAACACTATTATTATTCCCATGCATCATGGCTTTAAAATTACCAAGATATCCTGTCGGCAAAACCCCGGTGAATTCATTGTGAGACAAATCAATTATTCGTAACTTAGGGAATGGAACTATTGTTGTGTTGTCACCAATGGGACCCCAAAATCTATTGGAACGCAAGATAAGAACTTGCAATTCTGGAAGAATTTCTAACCAAGTGGGGAAGTTATCATTAATTTTATTATTGCCAACATCTAAAACTTCCAAGTGATGACAATTCACCAAAGATGGGGGCAATGGTCCTTCCAGCCGATTTCCATTAAGCTTAAGACTTGTCAAATTACAACTCTTTACAAATGTTTGAGGGATTTTGCCATTGAAGTTGTTCACTCTCATGTCCAAGGCCTTGTGTGTTAGGTTCGAATCAAAGTTAAGTCGTGTGAGATTTTTCGGTGGAAAATATTCAATGTTTGTCAGGAAGTTGTTGGAAAGATCTAGGTAATACAAAGTACGCATTCCTAAGTCCCACATCCAACTAGGAATCCTACCATGAATTCGGTTTTTAGAAATGTTCAACCACTGCAATTGATTTAGGGTTCTCAAGATGCCCGGAAATTCACTTATATTACAAGCAGATAAACCCAACCCAAAAAGACTGGGAAAGGAAGAGTTGACTTTGAATTTGGTGCTCAATGATAATCTATTATTAGAAATAAATAGCCATTTAAGATTTTTGAGCTTTGCAAAATCGTACAGCTCAGTGATTCCGCTTAATCTGTTTGAAGAAAGTCTGAGAAGAATCAAATTCTCAAGTTCATAGACTGAACTCGGAATTGAGCCCGAAAGTTGGTTACTACTGAAATCTAAGTAAGAAAGTTGGGTTAAGCTGGTAAAAATATCAGGAATTTTACCAACGAAAAAATTGCTCCTCAGAATTAAATAGTGAAGCTGCTCAAGATTTGAAAAAGAAGATGGTATGTGCCCATTAAAATTATTATATGAAAGATCCAAAAAAGAAAGTCGGGTGATGTTACCTATTGATGCAGGAATTGACCCCATGAAATTGCTGGAAGAGAGATTAACGAGCGTCAAGCTCGGAAGTTGCTAAAACCAGAAGAAATCTCGGAGTAATTAAAATCATTGAAAGCCAAGTTGAGCCTTTGTATGTGAGGAAGAAAGAAAAGGGTACTATTGGAAGGGATATTGCCATGAAGCCAACTACAGCTAAGGTCAAGGCCAATCACGTCACCAGTCACCATATCACATGTTACTCCATCCCACGAGCAGCAATCAGCATCCTCTTTCCAAGACATCATCTTTGGGCGAGATTGTTGATATTCTTCATCACAATCAGACGAAGAATGTTGTTCAAAAGAAAAGAGTTGCTTAAATTGGAGTAGCGCAGAGCTTTGGTCACGAGAACAAAGCTTCGCATTCGCTGAACAACACTGAAAATACAACAGCAATAACTGGAGGCAGATCAAAAATTGACAAGGCTGTGTTAAGTAACCCATTTATGAAGTGAAAGACTGAAAGTAAAGGATTGAATCTAATTAATTATATAATAATTGTAAAGCAGGAAGTGATCTTGTTACAGAGCCTCGAACTTATGGAATCTGGCTAGTAACCAGTTTGGTGGGTGTCTTTGTCGCTTATTTGTAAAATTCATGATCTAATTAATTATGTGAAGCTCGTGGCCACATGGGCAGGATAAGAAAGTTGAGAGTTCCAAGTAGGAGCCTTTCATGCAATTAATGAAGGGGCCCTCTAACGTACAGCTGCTGTATGTTAGAGCCCGCAAAAAACGTCACTCATTTTTGATCGGGCTGTAACATACAGTAGCTGTATGTTAGTAAAATCCTTAATGAAGGGGGCCCTCTAACATACAGCTGCTGTATGTTACAGTCCGTCAAAAATGAGTGAACAGTAACCAACACGTGGTTACTGTTTACTCGTTTTTGGCCACGTGTTCAGCTGGGAATGGTGAACCCTAAGAAGGCATCGTGGTGAATGTAGAACCACTCCCTTTTCCCGGTTTTCCCACAAACCACTCCAAAGGTAGACATTTATAAGGAGTTGGTTCAAATTAGCCGTGTCTGTATTATTACCGTTACTGATGTCATTACATTTTTTTTTTAGTAATGATACAGTCATAAATTTTTGTACAAATTTATTTTACATAAATTAATATGGCATGATTTAATTAGTTGAATTAAATATCACTTGGTCCACATGATTTGTTTTCATTATTTTATATTTTCTTTCAACCAATGAATTAATATCACATTAATTTATACAAATTTAGTTTGTACAATAACTTATGGCTGTATCATTACTCTTTTTTTTTTCCCTAAAGATGGTTAGGAACATTTAATTATCTTGGTATTCTGCCTATATTTCTAAACACAAAGTGCGTTTGTTTATGGGCACTATATAGGGCTGAATTTTTTGAAACAAATCATGTCCTGTTTCATGCTAGGTAGGGACGATAATGGGCAAACTGAGGACAGGGATCATGATCCCCGAACCCGCCCTCATACCCAAAAATTCTTATTTGGGGTGGTTAAGAAATATCTCTAAAAATCATGAATGACACAAAAATTAAAAAAATAAAAAGTATAAAACATATTTTATTATTAATTTTTTTTATTCACATCAAAATATATATTTTTTATTTTTAATACTTAAACTTTTTATTTTAATTTTCATTTATATGATCTATTTAATTTATTAATAAATATGAATAAAAAAGGTATTAAAAAATGATGATAATACTGTAAAATTATGTTGCAACAGAGGTTATTTACAATTATGAAACTAGTAGGAGGTAAGTGATATATCTTAATTTCAATGATGAAAATTCTCAACATTCCATTGATCTGCGCCCAAATCTAATATAAGTGCCCAAGATACCCTAAATGCACCATGACTTGTTAGAATATAACATTATTTCAAAGAGTAGAGTTATTTGAGCCCACCAACCTATTCATTAAGCCACTTCTAAAAAAAAAAAATTATTACACAAATATCCTTAACTTAAATTATTATTATTATTATTATTATTATTATTATTATTATTATTATTATTATTATTATTATTATTATTATTATTATTATTATTATTATTATTATTATTATTATTATTATTATTATTATTATTATTATTATTATTATTATTATTATTATTATTATTATTATTATTATTATTATTATTATTATAGCTAAATATTATTGTAAATTAATCGTCTTCAATTTCTCTCTAAAGTTTTTATATATGCATTTGTTTTTCAATATATAGAAAAGACTATTGTTGCTCTTTAACATTACTAAACTATAGCTTATACATAAAAGACTTATTTACTTTGGCATACATTAAACTTCCGTCAATTTGGTGTGAAAAAATTTGTGTTTTAATTGAGATCAAGGATCTTTACACTTTATCCTATTTCCAGTGTTTCATGATAGAACTTTGAGAGTTTCAGTCAAGGAGAAAAAAAAATTAAAAAGAGCCGCTGCAATAAGACAAGAACAGTGGATGATTTGGGTATGAAACAAAAACAGAATAAAAACAGAATACTAAGTAGAGAGATAGAAGTCGCAAAAAAGGAAGAAAAGAAAAAGAGATTTAAATAAAGGGTATAATGGTTATAAAGGTGGGTTTATTGAATGAAAGATAAATTTTTAAATTTAGATGATGACTTGGTTAGTAAATGGGTTAATTGAGTATTATGATGAGTTTAAATAACCTTACCCTATTTCAAGTCATTTCTTTTCCTCAAAAATTTTGAAGAATATCAGTATGCTATGATATTATCTAGTCAAATAATGATAATCAGATTACAAATCCGAAAGAACGCCTGATAATTACTCATCTGAGCCAGAGGTGAACTTACTAATTTCTTCTTCTTGTTCTGCATTGTCTGATCACCCTTCTCACCTTATTAGATTACTTCCTTTTGATCATCCACACAAACCATCTTGGCCTTCCAATTATAAATAGCATATATCTGATGGACAATTCATCACCAACCCAGATGTCTAATCCATCTTAGTATACTTCCAATCAAACTAGCTCGAATTTGGTACTGTCTGTTATGGTGCCTTATCTTCGTTGCAGGCATTTGACAATGGGAATCCACACAACCTTTGGTTCCCAGCACAATAATCATTTGAATATGTATGAAAGATTTAGCACCAAAATAGTACTCAAACACGCCAATTACATTGGAATCAGCCTAACAAGCTTGTTTGACGAGAGGTTTAACGATCAAGCTTTGTCAAATTTCCCAATAATGACGGAATATCACTTGTGAGGTTATTGAGAGAAATATTGAGACCTTTGAGTGAATTAAGCTTTCCCACCACTCCTACAATTCCTTCTTAAAACTGATTGCTGACAAATCAATTGTCATGAAAATAGTTAGAATCCTCTCCATTTGTATGTCAATTCCGTTCATAGTAAAAGTTAGTGATTCGTAGTTGAAGAAACTTTTCGAACTGATAATCATTTTTTCTGCTTCATTATCAATACTATTGTTAATTATCTCAATGCATCATGGCTTTAAAACTTTGTAGATACCACGTTAGTAAAACATCAGTGAGTTCATTGTTAAAGAGATCAATTATTCACAACTTAGGAAGAGAACTCTTATTTTGATATCACTAATGGGACCCCAAATTCGGTTAGATCATAATATAAGAACTTATAATTCAGGAAGAATGTCTAACCGGTGGGAAAAGGTATCATTTATCTGATTATTCCCAATATCAAATCTTCTAAATGATGACAGTTAATCAAATGAGGAGGCAATGTTCCTTATAATTGATTGCGTTAAGGATTGTTATTGGAAATTGAAAAGAATGCTATGTGAGGTGGTAGATCAAAAAGTGATCCTTGAAGTAATTTCGATCGAAGGTCAATTTTTTCTAAATTTTTCCACGAAAGATGTTCTATGCTTGTCAAGAAGTTTTATGAATGACCTAGTCAATTCAAAGAATGATGTACTGCTATTTTCGCACAGCCAACTAGGTATCTTACCATGTATTTGGTTTTTAGAAAGGTCCAACTACTCTAATTGATGCTGAGTTGTCAAATGCCAGGAAACTCACTTCTATTACAAGAGACTAAACCTAAACTGACTAAAAAGATTAGAAAAAGAAGAGTTGACCGTTAATTCATGTTCAGTGATAAGGTAGTATTAGAAAGATCAAGATTTTTGAGGTTTTAGAGCTTTGCAAAATCATACAGTTGAACTGATAGTCAATTATAACTAGAGATGGTCAGCAAACCGCCATGGTACACCGAATCCGTGCAGCATGGCTTGGCACGAATACCTTTTGGTAGGGCACACACCACAGTATAAGCATAGCACGAGCACATTTTGGTAGGACAAGCAGTGCGACACGAGCACAGTACGGTATGGTATGAGCACGCTTTGGTAGGGCACTTGACACGACATAGCATATAGCGCGGGCTAGGCTAGGTTGAGAATTTTAAGCACGTGAATTTTAAAAGCACGACATAATTAGAGATGAGTTAAAGCATTGCACGTGAAAAAACCCGCAATAAGCATGTTTCATCAGTAGATTAGCGCATGACCCTTTGGCCATTAATAGCATGCGGGCCAAAGTTTATCAAAATAATATTTTCTAACAAAAAGTAAACTTAAAATTTTATTATTTTACAAATAATTTGAAATTGAATCTTTTAATGTTTTTTATTAACATAAGTTTTTTTAACTTCATTAAGTTTTAGTTAAAAAAAAATTAGGTTTACAATTTATTAAATGAATAGATGATATCATGATTTTAATGAATAAAATTAAAAATATCATGATTTCACAAATAATAAATCTAAACTTTTACGACTTTAATATTTCATTTATGAAATTATAAATTAGTCAAACGAAATATGTTTCATTTGTGAATGAAATATTTTCCACCATTTATACACAAAATATAATTTTGAATGAAATATGTTTTATTATAAATCAAAAGTTAATTTTTAATTATAATATTTTAATTTGAAACTTGTAAGCGTTAATGTCATTATGAACTACGATCAATGACTCTATGTAAGTCCAAGTTAACAATTAAATATTAACTCTTAAAAAATTATTATTATTATTATTATTATTATTATTATTATTATTATTATTATTATTAAAGAATTCTAATACAATAAATTGTAGCTTAGTAATTCATATTACATCCTCTTAGTATCATATATTATTATTATTGAATATTGACTTGAGTTTTAAGCTTTTAATTATATGAAATTTAATTAAAGACACGCGGGCCTAAAGAGTTTATAGGTTTAAAAAAAGTACACCAAAAACTTAGCATACCCTTTAAAAAAAAAAAAAAAAAAAAAAAGCTTGCCGTGTTTTTTCTTGGGCACGGCTTGGTACGAACCAGGGCATCGCTCGGCACAGCACTTGCGTCGTTTGTCATGTTGGGCCTAAGCTTAAAAAAGAAAAAAAGTAGGCGTGGTACAACACGGCCTGTTCATATGATGGGCCATGCCTGTTAGCCCACGAGCCCTCACGGACCTTCCGGTCGGCACAACCCACTAGCCATCCCTAGTTATAATTACAATCAACTTTCATTAATTATGTGAGAGAAAATAGTCTAGATGGAATTTTCCCTTTGGAAGCTCACCCAGTGAGGACGGTACATGGCCAGTCAGTTCATTCCATCCAAAAGTCAATTTAGTCAGCACGCCTCGTTGAGTATTAAATATGGATGGGGATGATTATCTTCACTTATTATTCCCTTTTAATTAATTATGTAATTTATTTCTAATTCATCCCATGTGTATGCATAGTATTATAATTGATTAAAATATAGACATGATACGGAATGAATTAGAAGAAGCAATACACCGTACTAAAAAATTTTCCCGAAAGTTGACTTGGAGTCTTCAATAGGAGCATTTTCCAGTTTTTCAAATTTCAACAAACCAGTTTTGGCGTTTACAGTTGAGTGCTGACGCGGCGCGAGGGTGTTTCTGGTGACATGGAAATTTCTGTTGACGTGTCAAGTTCTGGGCAGTTACTTATCGTTATGGGCCTGCACTATTCCTACCCAAAATTCAATTTCCTAGTACACCCGCCATTCAAATTTGATTTTTCATTATATATGTATATATGTGTAAGTGTATGTACACTCGGTTATCGAAAGTACAAACAAATAGATCAATTTTGAGAACAAACGGTCCAACCCTTTTGAATATTTATGCCATAATGTTTTTGAATGTGTAGGGTCTAAACTTCCACCATAGAATTGAAAAAGTAACTCGAATTTATATAATCTGATGAAGTGACAATATGTATAAGAGAGAAAATAAATGGATTATTTGCTAGTTAAATACATACGGGGTGGTTTCAAATATTATTGCTCTCATCACCTACTTTGTTTTCATGCGTGTTTTCATGCGTGGTAATTAGAGAGTATAAGTGAACAATTTCAATTTTTGAGCGAAATTTATTTTTATTCACTCAATGAACTTATGCAAGAGAGACTCACGAGATTACAAAAACTATACAATGGTTGAAGAATTACACAAATTGATTATTGTAAATTATTGAATAAAAATTTAGATCCAATGTTGAGTTGAGCTATACTTTAATTTTTCATAATCTTCTGTCACACGTGCATGAATCAGAAATATGTTCGTTTATATTGGCTGTTAATAAGCTCTCTTTAGCTGAAAAACAAATTCAGAAAATATAATGGTTAAAACTAAAATTAAGTCCACTTTTACATGTAAAGTTTATTATTATGTGTAGAGGGATTGAGCCATATGTAATTGAAAATCTAATGAGGCCAAGATGTCATTGTTTTGTGATAAAACTTTACGGGATCGGATAAAACCTAAAGGAGGTGTATATATTTGGAAGAGGATCTGGATCCTTCCATTAATTTCAAAGTAATTAAGCAAAGAGATTTTAACTTTCCGATTATGCATTAAGGGGTGCTAGCTACGTAGGTTTAGAATTGATTGCCTATATATTTATAAGTTTTCGTGGACAATAAACTATCATTATAACAAAATTACTTTGCGATCTTGTTTTACATTGAAGGAGGAGCCAGCCTCACAAGAACTTGTAAGTCTTTTTTTATTTTTTTTTCTTTTCTTGTTTATTATAATGAGCTTTTTTCATCAATATTAACTTTGTTTTTTCTTTTTTCAATCTTCATACGAGTATCTTGTGATCATTATTTCTTATAATTGTTATGAATTATGATGACTGGTTATGGGTTGAGGAAATAGGACTAAGAGTATATAGAGGTAATTATTATAAGGAGTTTTTTGATAAATATTGAAGAGGACTCAAAGCAATATTTAGTTTCATATTTTTTCAGCAAATATTACGAACAAGTATGAATACCAGATTAAATTTTGTAATTAAATATCATTCAATCAAAATCATGCAATCTTTTATTATCTGTCATTACTCATACAAAATTTAATTATTTGTACGTGCATCTTAATTATTTGTGCGTGCATCTTAATTAACCAAATCATTATAAAATTCACAAAATAAAAACATGCATCGTGATATTACTTGCAGTCATTGACCAATCACGGAGTCCTTAATGTCGATTTAGAGATAGACAGTAAAAATATGTGCATATATATGATGTCTCTCCATTAGCAGATTGTAATGTAAGGAATTCTAGATGTTACACCAAAATTAATTAATTTGGCTTTCCCTTTTTTCATTTTATTCCGCTGCTTAATTTATTCTATGCGACAGGCCAAAAAATAATCTCATGGCTGCTACGGTACTTCTGCTCATTGGTTTGCTTTTGCCTTGCCTCAAGTTGACAGGTCAAATCTCCTTTTCTCTCTCTCTCTCTCTCTCTCTCTCTCTCTCTCTCTATCTCTCGCTGTATAAACTCTTTCTTTCTCCTCTCCCAACAACTATCGTAATTCATATATACCAATATAGAATTCACATCATTAGGTGACTCATACTTTGAGATGTTGAGAGTGTAAGTTTGAGCCTTCACATAAATTTATTTTAATCTATATTTTAAAAATGTAGATCAGGAATAAATCTCTTCCCCAATATTAGTGAGAGTAGATGTTTGAGCTAAGTGCTCAAGAGACATTTCGACCATACAAATGTATGTGTATAAAATTTTTGTAAATTTTAAACTACTATATATATATATATATATATATATATATATATATATATATATATTGAATGTCTATAAAGATTTATATTCGGCCACTAAGTGATTACCCACTTATTTCGTAACCCAAAATGTCATATTAGAAATTCATACATCAACGCATAACGTATAACAAAAATAAAAGTAGGTCAGTTATAATCGCTGCCACTTTTTGTAACCCAGAAAACATCGGGGCATGTAACAAACAACCGCTCTACTATAGTACTTAGATAAAATTTTCTTGTACTGTATTTCTTGTATGCATATATGCTTGTATATATGGTAATTATCCATCGTTGACCCAAGCTGATTTTTATTCAACTAATGGCTAAATTGAATCCAATGCAGCTGCACAAACACGACCTATAGGTGTTTGCTATGGAAGAGTAGCCAACAATCTACCGTCCGATCAAGAAGTTGTGGATCTCTATCATTCAAATGGCATCACAAAAATGAGAATCTATGACCCGAACGAGCCAACTCTCCAAGCCCTGCGAGGCTCAAACATTGAGCTCGTGCTAGGTGTCCCCAATGGTGACATCCAAGCTCTTTCAGATCCCTCAGCTGCAAGTTCCTGGGTCCATAACAACATCCTAGCGTTTACGCCGGACGTCAAGTTTCGGTACATCGCCGTCGGCAACGAAATAAGCCCTTCCGATGAAGCTGCCTCTTTTGTTCTACCCGCAATGCAAAACATTTACAATGCCATAGCGTCCGCTAATTTACAATCCCAAATAAAAGTTTCAACCGCAATACAAACAAGCCTCTTGGGCAACTCTTATCCTCCCTCAGCAGGCTCGTTTGCGGACAATGCAAACTCTTACATAGGCCCAATTGTGCAATTCCTGAAGCAAACGGGGGCCCCACTTCTCGCAAATGTGTATCCTTATTTTAGCTACATTGGTGACACTAAAGATATAAGGCTAGATTATGCATTATTTACTTCTCAAGGCACTCCCGTTCAGGATGGAAGTTTGGGATACCAAAATCTTTTCGATGCCTCGTTGGATGCTCTTTACTCGGCGTTGGAAAAAGCCGGTGCCCCCGACTTGGAGATCGTGGTGTCAGAGACCGGGTGGCCCTCGCAGGGCGGCGACGTGGCGACTGTTGATAATGCAAGTACTTATTATAAGAACATGATTAATCATGTGAGTGCTGGGACTCCGAAGAGGCCTGGAAAAGTTATTGAAGTTTATTTGTTTGCTATGTTTGATGAAAATCAAAAGGGTCCTGCTGAAACAGAGAGACATTTTGGCCTCTTTTCGCCTAACAAGCAGTCCAAGTATAAACTTGATAATTAAGTTGGATTGTAGCGTGTTGTGCTGTATTAATTATTAAATAATTGTGAAAGAAAAATATATTGTTGCTAAAATTATGTTATAGCTTCAGATTATGGATACTCTGCATAAATTATATTATAAATGCATACAGGACATTTAAATAAAATTAAAAACAACAAGGCAGCGGATTGAAATTTGATATATTTCATAATAAAATTAAGCATCCTAAAGGATAGAAATTGAGCTAGCTAAGTAATTATAAACCTGTTATAACACATTTATAAATTAATTTCATTGTATATGTTTACTCAGTCCTTAGATTTTTCAGCCAGCAATGAGTTGTACTTCTTCTCTCAGGATATTATATTTCTCACACAGGCTGTTGAAAAACTGCTTCCTCTCTTCTGAAATCTCTTTCATCCTTCTTATTCTTCTTCTTCTCCTCCAAGCTAAGCTTTGTTGATTCAATTTCCTTCTTCAGCATCTTGTATCTTCAACACCTTCTCTTCATGCTGCTTCTGCAATGCCTCCAGCTCTGTCATCGTCCTTGTCGCCGTCGCATTTGCTAAATTTCCAATTATACGAGTCAATAATATTCTAAGCTTCGCAATTTTTTTGCCCACAAAAACATTATTCAAAAGTTAAGAATCAAGAAAATTTTGGTACCTGGAGGGTTGTTCGAACTGCCACTGCTACCTTCCATGGCTATAAAAAACCTGAAGAGAAAAAAACACATCATATTAATAGTATTAGTGATTTTAAAAAATAATAATAATGGTTCTCAATTATTATAAATATTGGCCTCTAATCTTTAATCAAACCTCTGGTGAGAACAGAAATTTGGTAAATTAATTAAATCTAGCTTTGGAAATCCTACAATTTGGTATTAATCTATTTCTTTAAATCTCTATTGTTTCTTTTCAAAAATCATTAAATTCGGAATACAAATATGAAGAAACTACCATAAAATTGGTAGAGGAAATTTTGTGTTCTGTTTAATTTTACATTGGCTTTGGAAGATTTTCTTTTAGGGGGAAAAAAAAAGAATTAACTAAAAGTAGGTTTAGAAAAATAAAATAATTTTATCACTAAGCTCGAAAAAAATCTGGTCAAATTGAGTAGACATGACTTAACATTACAAGCCATCTACATCAATCAAGACAGGGAGCTGGATTATTGATGTGAAATGATATGAAAAAGAATTTCAAATAATCCTGGCTTTGAATAGAGAAAAATAAAATAGAAATAAATAAACAGGGAGAAAAATATGCAAACTAAAACCTAGTCAGCATGATAAACAAGAGTGAAGTTGCAGAACTATTACCTTGTTCATCAATAAAATGGAAATTTTATTTGTGATTGAAGAGAAAAGTATCAGAAAACTAATGAAATTAGGTATACATTTTGGTGGATCAGAAAGTGAAAAATAAAAATAACATCAAAATTGGAAAATAAAATTTTCATTTGTCTTTGAGGCATGTCTCCAATGTGTCAGCATGGGGACCCCAGTTAGGCACATATCAAAAATACCATACATGGCAGCCATTTGGACACAATTTAAGAAAACAAAAACAAAGAAGAAAAACCCTCTATTTGGTATATGAATTATTATAAGCTTAATTATAACAAGAACAAACACATGAGATCTGTTGAAGTAAAATGTATATTTGAAAGTGCTTGTGAGTTGTGACAGCTAACCTGCTTATTGCTTATTTGCTTTTGCTTCACTGTGTAGTTAGAAAAAGTCTTCTTCTCATCACTTGGTGGTGGTGGTGGTGGTGGCCCCTTCTTCAGAACGTGAAAGGAACTTAAATGAAATTTTTTTTTTTTTTTATGACAAAGAGAACTCTGTGGTCTCTACATACCCATTTTCCTTCACTTTAATAATAAATAAAAGAAGCAGAAGCTGCAGCATGGCACATGAGGCCAAGAAGCAAGAAGCGAAAAGCAGAAACAAATGAGCGGACAGTGCATCTTCCTATGAATGGAAACAAAATCGAAGCCGTAGATTCTGGGAAAGAGATTTGCTGGGCCATTGATGTGAAAAGTGTAACATTTGTCACTCAGGTCCTCCCCAATTCCTCTGGTACAGCTAGCTTGCTTAAAAGAATCAGAATATTATTTGCTGCAGACATTAACATGTTTCTTACCTTGCTGAAATCATGCATCCAGTGAGCGGTCAACTTTTCGAACCCGAGCTATACTATGGTGCAACGCGATGTAACATAACTATTGTTTTGGCTGAAAATTTATAATATCAAACGTATATTTGTAACATAAAATATAACATCATGGATTTTTGAGATTCAAACACAGGTTACCAGTCAAAGAAAACTATTTGAAAAAAATACTGGGCCAAACTATTAGGAGCCTAATTAATACATAACAGATATATAATTATGTTATGAGAAGTATTTTAATTTATTCACAAATATTATGTTTTATATAATTTTGATATTGGTGTTAGGTTTGATTTATATTTGTGTAAGAATAAAGGGGAAAATGCATATTAACTACAGGACCTAAAAAGAAATAGTTCACTATAAGATCAGAATTTTTTTTTAAATTTTTTTATACTATTTTCGGTACATTTAACATTACTCAAAATGCATTATAGCTAAACCTCTATTGACCTTTAATAACAATAAAATAATATTTTGTACTAGAAAATATAACATCACATGTTAAAGAAAATATCACTTAAGATCCTATTTTAAGTTAAACTTGACCTAATTTTTTAAGAATATTTTTGACACACGTATATTCTTAATCATACATGTACTCAACTTTTCTAAATGCTCAGATCATACGAGAGTCAGAATCTGAAAATAAAAATGTTTGCACTGTAACTAACCATACAATAGCAAAACCTCATCATGGGCTATCATTTGACAGCTATCAACATTGCGTTTTGGATTTATTAGGCCCGCACTGTGAACAAATAATGGACCTAAAGCTAAAGATCGTAGACTAGGCCTTTTTACTATTACAAGTATGGCTTTAAATTTTGCAATGGGCCGTGCGCTGCAATTATTGTAGCGTTCTATTGGCAAAAATTTTTCAGAAATGGAAACTTGCTAGAATGAGTCGAATAATCCCAAACTTTTTCCAATTTTTCTCGTGATTTTTTTTTTTTATCCTTTAATCAAAAGTCCTTTTGATCATTGATGGGAACAACCAGTGTTTGATTTTGCTTCAGGTGTGAAGTGTGAACCAACATATGTTTTTTCTTTTGGAAGAATCAAGAGTTACTTAGTAAAAACTCTCACCAAGTGAAGACTTGTTACGTTTAGTGGACAATGGACTACAAAGGAGAAAGTTAATCATCTTGATGTAACAGGCCATAAAAAGTGACTGTTTTGAGAGGTTCTCAAAGAGGGTCCTCCAGCTTGAGTGGGGTTCCTACTTCTTAGAACAAGAGGACTGTGGAAACAAAGGAAAGACTATTAGAAATCGACGGTAATGATAGTCAACGACGACACTCCAACGGTCAAGTTAGTGGGCAAGGGTGCAAGAGGATTTACGAAGATCCGGGAGCTCAAGTTTGAATTCGAGTTGTTAGCAAGAGTCGCTTGTGTACGAATTTATCATTGTGTCCTTGAGAGCGTATTACAATTATGGCGTCTTATGGCCATCGAGATACATGATATTCTCTTAGAGGAGTTCCCCTCCTTATGTTGGAGCCTTTACATCATTTCTTATGATAAAATCATTATACAGATTATTCAGTTGCAACACTATTTATAACATAGAATCATGAAAATTTAAACTAAATGAGAACTTGGAAACAAATGATGAAAATTGTAATTTAAACTAAATGAGAACTTGGAAATAAATGATGAAAATTGTAGTAAACGACTGTTTTTTGTAATAAATTACTGTGAGATAGCAAAACATAGGAGTGTAAAGCTTAGAAAAAAAAAAAAAAAAATCTAAGCCAATAATTTTGAGATTATACATATGAAAACTGAGAAATGTAGTAAGGTGCACGCCGTCATGCAACAGTGCTTCATAGCCTTGTACTGTACCGTAACATGTGCAACAGTGCTCATAAGCTCAAGACTCTAAAAACTAGTATATAAATTATTAGAAAAATATTACAAATACGCACTTACATATCGTCGAAAATACATGTTTAATTATCATTAATTGTTGCGTCTACTCCAGTCACGCACCAAAAAATTTTAACAATAGAATCTACCAAGCTATTTGTTTGCCCTTTTTTTTTTTTTGTGTGTGTCTCTTTTCCTTCAATTATAGTATAATACTAATAAAGCCTTTTTTGTGTTTGAAGAAATAATAAATAAAGCCACTTTTAGTAAATAAAATTGAAACTAATAAATGCGTCAAATGGGTCTTATTTGCCGCCTAAACCAGAGATGTTACGACCACTGTCACCACAATGAGCAGGAGACAATGAATGCTACCTAAAACCCAGAAAACCAGCACGCATGAGCATGACATTTGATATCAACCAGTCAACAATTGTGGTCCTGAAATTTCTCTATCCTATCCAACTTGATCATGTCCCACTCAAAAGCCGAAAAAGAATACAAGCCATGCAACTTTCTTCAGAAATTTTGCCCAAAAAAGGCATTATGAGTGCGAAACAATTCATATATACAACTCAACAGCTCATCTTTCCCGTGATACAACCAACTCTTTATCATCTTTGCCAACTAAGTAGAAAGAGAACGGAGTACAAGCAAAATAATTAAGAAACTAAAGGCTGACAGAGCACCAACAGAAATAATGGTAACTGGCCGAGGTTATCATGTTAATCGATTAACTCTTCAATTAGCAAGAAAAACTGGGTTGGATGTACTGTTGTTTCTGTCAGCAATCTATCAATTTTTCTTTTTTTTATTGGCTAAATATCAATGCTCCTGAGTGCAAATCTATATCCACACTTCAACTTGAAAATGTTGAGAAGCATCAAATGCAGCACATGAAAGTGTACTATAAATTAAGTTGTGTCAGATACAGACCACAAACAATCAAGCACTAATAAAACAAAACATTCAAAAAACTCAAATCAATCAGATGAAAGGGTAAGAAGTTTGGTAGTGTGATATCAATTTTATAATGTCAGTCCCCATGTGATAGAGCACCTTTTACCCCACATGTGGTCCGAAGATAATAAAATGAGACAAAGGAATTTAAATTGATAGCATTAGAAAAAAAAAAAAAGGATATAAAAAGCACACTTTTTCATCAACCTTTTTATACATCTAAAATCATTTTACTAGCCTTTTTTTTCATCACCTAGCAGTAGTAGAACGTTACTGTCATAACTGTATAAACAAAAGGAGCCAATACGAGAAATAAAAACAGTTCCAAAAACCCACAAATTTCAGCTCCTTCAAACATATTCTATTCTGTTCCTATAAATACAGTTCAATTCTACTCAGTTTCCTACTTCACACAAGAAAATTAAAAAGGGAAGGTCGAAGGATAAAGATGATGTATTTATAACTATGTAATAAGAGTTATAATCTTTTGTTCAGAGGCTAAAGTTGTGATCCAGCAAACACCTACAGAGCTAAAAAAGTAGACAAGAGAAAAGCCCTACTCTCATATTAGTTCATCTTTCCTTTTCAGTATCCAATATGCATTTGTTGTTAGTAGTATTGTATTGACGGAGATGCTGGTAATCTTTCTTGTTGCCGGATTCTCTACTGATCTACTCTTCAGTGCAGGTATAATTTTGGCTATACATCTGGAGAATTGTTCTTTGTATATGCTTCTCTACTTTTCTGCATGAATAAAGAAAAAAAAACCCAACATTAAAAACATAATGATTGGCGAAAAATTTGAATAACGATAGACTTAAAATTTTACAATCATCCCAACAGGCCATGCTTACCTTTATTACCTACATTACAATAGCTTCATGCCCATCATAAAACCTGATGAAAAAATTAATAATAATAATAATAATAATAATAATAATAATAATGTAATTAAGAACTAACTACCTTGCATTGAAATGAATAAGCTGGGGATAAAAAGCAGTGGCACACCTTGGCATTGAGAGGAAATAAATCAATGCGAAGCAACATCAGTAGCAGTGATGTTGGGCATATCTGCATTACTTTCAGAAACAGATGATGTAGCTGAGATTGCTGTGCTCCCATTGACTTCTGAAGAAGCAGATAAGTCAGGGGTCCGAACCTCAACTGACTTTCTCAAGGGAGCAAAGTTACAAGGGAGAATCTCAGCACTGCTCTCATGACTGCTAAAAGGAACAATTAGATAAATAAACCAAGAATGAAGCTAAAATTAAGAAGGAAAGCAAAACAGTAAACCATAAGACTTAAAGCTGAACATGATAAGACTTGAAACAAAAATTAAAAATATATGGGTAGTAAAATTCACACTGTTAATGGACAACACACCCGTCGGTTTTTGAGCTCTCCTCCTCGGTGTTATTACTACCATTATTCAGAATGCAAGCTGCATTCACTTCTGTCTGAGGCTCCTGATCAGCAGCGGTAGTGACATTGGAAGAATTGTTGGCAGTAGAGTTATCAACTATGCAGCCACAACAAAATGCAAATTAACCAATGCAAAATTGACAATTGAAATAACTAACAAATTCAAAAACTTTCCAAGACTTTTTGATTAATACCAAAAGATGGAAAAATGGCATTCTGGTTGACATCCGCACAAGCCGGTGAGGTAATAGGACTGCCCACCGATAGACTACGCTGGTGATGGTGAATAGAGTTATTCTTCAAATTTGGCAGTTGCAGATCCATAAGCCTTCTCCTTTGGAATTCAATAGCTTGCTGCAGCTCAGCCTGCTCCTCTAATTTTCTTCTCAACATTAATTCCCGTGTGTGGTATAACATCTTTGATCCTGCAAGGAAAGCATCAGAGATTCAATACAGATTTCTATACTAAACAATAATAATAATTATAGAATAACGAAATGGAAGACATGCCAAAATATAATCAAATAAAAAGTGAACCATTCCTTATCAATTATTCTTTCTAAAAACCCACGAGGAAAGTGTGTGGTTTCTACTTCACTTACCGAGGTGAAGATCATAGGGATCTCTAGAATCTACCCCGGATGGGCTTGAACATGGTGACATATTTCCCCTTTCAAACTGCTGCTGCCTCCTGCAATGGTTAAACTAACAATTTGAACACCAATATTGACAGAGGAAGAGACAGAATGAACCAGCAAATCAGAAAGAAAACCATACTTTTCCACAATTTTCCCTTTTTCCTTGTAGGGCTTGACAAGAACACGAGAATCACATATAAAATGAGGGTTCCCTCTAGCCAAAATGAGTTTCACAGTCTCTGGGTAGACAAAAGTAACAAACCCAAACATCCGCTTCTGCTGGTATGGGATCCTCACATCTTGCACTGGTCCAAAAATGCTTCAAAAAGGAAAAACAAAACAAAACATCTCCGTTAAATTCCTCAATTTCAAATTTATGCCAAAGAAATTTCAAACTTTTGTGAATAATAGTGAAATAAAAAAACTAAGCTCCTCTACTCAGAATCAATTTTCAAGAACAATCAAAGCGGCGTAAAGTATCGAAGAGGCCTAAATTGTGATAGCATTGTCTTTCTCTGCCTTATGAGGAACTATAAAGAGAACACTCCCTTAAGTGGTAGAAGGACACAGCAAGATATTTAAATTGAAACATCCAAAGTGCGGGTCACAGCATCATGCAGAGACATGAAGTAGTCAAGACAATTTTACATTTGAAGTTTTTTAGGGAAAAGCACAGGATAGTAGCCATGCCAAAGCTTCTACACAAAATCATGTAAACTTATATATGTGATTGGTCATTAATCAAATTTAGGGCTTTTCAAACTTTAATATAACATTAATGTAGTCTTCTTCTACACAGCTTAATTTAGGACACATGAGAAGTTGTTAACTGGCAGGTGTAATAAGCTAGGAAGTAGATAACTGTAGATCAAACAACCTAAAGATAGTTCTGCTAGAACAATGAAGTTATTAATGGATTAATTGGTTAGAATGGTCTCCAATAGATATTACAAAGACAATGAAACAAATGGCCACCTGAGTCAGAGAGGTTTATCACCAGCACAATGGAGCATTACAAGAAGGATATATGCGGACTTCAGATTTAGAAAATATGGACATCAGTAGAATGTTTAAAAAGATAAAATGTTGCAAAGGCAGAAGCCAAAATTAATCAACTATACCACTGAAGACTATTATTATATTAATAAAAAAACAACACGTATTGATAGCTCTCTGATGAAGGAGCAACTAAGAATTTTAAGTTATGTTTCCACCATAATAGATATGTATGCCACAACAATTTCAGAAAATGAAATAACATTTACAAGAGTATATATTTTATAATACCACATCAAGCCAGGTAATTACAGGTTACATCCTAGAGTACAGAGGCTTCAGAATAACACAGAAAATAATAGATCATACTCCCTGCACAAGGATGACACACTCAAATCGAGAAATGAGTCCAATAATACAAAGGCTTCCCGCCTCATTACTAGTCTGTGCTCCAATGAGAGATATAAATTGCAGTTACTGAAACTTCTAAGCAACAAACAAGTAAAGAATGTTATGTATCATTCTGATGCAGTACCACAATACAACATGATGTCATAATCAAAATGTAACACTTAAGCCCTTAAGGCATGATCAAAGAACTGATGCCTCCATAATGATACAAAAGCATAGTTAGTTACCTAAAGTAATTTGAAACATCTTCATCCTTAAAGGTGCTATCAGCTGGGAATGTCAAGTAAATCTGTCTATTTGCCGAGGTCAACTTCTCTGCCAGTCCCATTGCCAAAAAGTCATTCCTCTCAGCTCGGCCCGGGCCAAACTTGTAAAACTCATCATTCAACATCAACGCTGCTGCAGCAGCTCTGAAATAAATTAAATTGACACCAAAAGAACACTAGTTAGCAATCAAACTAAAGCAATCTCAAAAGTCAAACCTTTCTATATCAAATAAGCAAAAACGTGTTGACGAAAATCTCGGACATAGTCCACTGAAACTACAACCCCACCAAAATAACGCCGACAATCAATCCAAACTCAAATCATAACACCGAAACAAAATCACAAACTATCTATACATGCATGCAAACTATCTGTATATATATATAAACAAAATTAGGACAAAAAACCAATTGGGTTGTCTATAATGAACATTTTGAAGGCATTTTATTCCCAAAACAAGACAAACTCACATTAAGAAAATTTATACACAACACAGGCAAACAAAAGTAAGGCAACATAGGCAGTCTCCATAATACCTCTGGGGGTCGTTTTGTTGGTGCAAAAGGAAATCCATGCACTTATCATAAGGCAATGGTGGCGAAAACCCGCTTGCAAACTGTGAGGCAGCCAACCTTTGCTGAGGTGCAGCAGCCTTCATTCTCATCATTTCATCATGCTGCTGCAAGTAAAGGCCATCCATTTTGTTCGGAGAACCAACAATAACACCATTTACATCACCACCATCACCAAAACCACCATGAACAAACTTGCAACTCTCACCATTCTTACAAAAGCCCCTAGCAAAATAAAGACATGGCCTATACCCAAGATTAAAACCTGCATCCTCAGTACCAAAACATGCATCACTCGCTGAGAAACTCCTCCTATGCTGCAAATGAACATCCCCTCCATTGTTTAAATCTTGACCCCAATTGCTGAATTGACTCCTAGGATCAGTGAAGTCCTCATTTTTAGAGGACTCGTCAAGAAAAGACAAATAGTCATTGAACGGAAGCTCTTCCATGTAATCATGACCACTACTGTTACCACCACCATCCCCAACACCAACATCATTTTTTGCAACTGAAGGCACTAAACAAGACCCTGAACGTATATTTTCAAAAGAAAGAAAAGGACTTGGCTTGGGGTCAGATAAAGGTGAGCTTTTTCCAAAGTCGAGACACCCATTCTTAGTAACAACTCTAGGAGACAGTTGACCAAATGGGTTTCTGCTAACATGGTTGTTGTTTGAGTTATTGCTGCAATTATTCAGTCTAGAGAAAGGGTTATTGTTGCTGCTTGGTGAAGGTGAAGTAGGAGTGGTAGTAGATATGGTGTTCGACGAAAGTCCCAATTGGGATTTTGCTCTAAAAATCAAGGCGTGCATAAGGGTTTCTGGGCCAGAGGCTAAACGCAACAAATCTCTCTCTTTCACGTCCTGTATGAGAATGTAACCCATGATTTTTGAAGCGTTTTCTCGGTCTATGCTTTTGATCCTGTTGAACAAGATGCTTGTTGCATCAAACTCATCCATTCTTTTTTATTTTTTTTCTTTTTTGTGGTTAGTTTTAGTGGGTGTGTGTTTTGTTTACTGGTTATTTGAGTTGTGAAGAGTAGAGAGAGAGAGAGAGAGAGAGAGAGAGAGAGACAGAGTCAGAGAAAGAGAGAATTGGTTTGTTGTTTGTGTTTTGGTCTTTTTGGGGTTTTGTTGTTTTCTTGTTGCCAAAAAAACAAAAAAAGCGCTTTCAAAGCTGTGTGTTTAGTTTTGGGATTTGGGGGGTAAGTAGGGTTTTGAAGTGAAAACAAAGAAGCGGGTAACAATTTACTACCACTAGAGTGCTAGTAGTTGGCGAAAAACAGAGACATAGTCAACACTCAAAACACTTCCTCTCTTTTTCTCCTCAAAAATTCTCTCTCTTAATTACACACAATATATATATATATATATGTTTATATCTTCCACTTTTTATCTCAATCGGATTTAGGGTTAAATTGACAACACTTGAGAAAATAAAAAATGACGGCTACATATTTTCAAACCACAATTTTCTTTATTTTTAACTAAAAAAGTAACACACTTTTAAATCTTTCTTTTCTAAGGATGGAAAAAAAAAACAACTTATCATTCCCATATAAAAAAGAAAAAATTATGCATCTTAACCTCTTTTAGAGATTTTATAAATACATAGAATCAAAATCAATTTTGTGAGCAAGATTCGAATTTAAATATTTTATACTAATTAAAGGGACTTGACTAATAATCTAATTATAACTTACAATGCTTTGTATTAATTAATCTAATTGGTTAGACCTTTTTAAGGTGGTGTTAGGTTTTTCAAATCATGTATGTGAGGAGTTTAATCGTTATTGAAAAATTTATGTAGATGGTCTAAAAATAGAGTTAATTTATAAAAATAATATAATCAATTTTTTTTTCTTACTTTACCAGCAGTTTTATCACTAGGCAAAGCATGCTATCAAACTTTCAAGTACTGTTGTCTCAAATGTTATTCTCGGTTAAAAAAAAAAAAGATTAGATTAGATTAGATTTACAAAATTATTCAAAATTTTTAACTATTTGTTTAAATATTATCTAAAGACATTAACATATAACTCTTCAAAGAATTTTATAATAAATATTCAAATTAACACAGGCAATGGATTATATTTATAGAATATTATCATTTTACTACCCAATGTTTTTTAATTTATCACTCTGTTATTAAAGTTTTTGACAATTATTTTTTCTTACAAGATGTTTTAGTTTTTATCATTTTACTATCAAACCGTTAAAAGTTAACAAAATTTTTTACCATAGTAAAAGTATATCCCTAAATTATGTACATGCAATTTAACCCTTTAAATTTAAAAAATACAAAATTAATTATATACAAATAAATAATAGAAATTATACCCAGTGACATTCTTAAAATACTAAATATATTGAAATTATTAAAATACTCCTTTGACATTAGTAATTTATCAATGGAGTTAATAGTTTGATCGTAAAATATATAAATTGAAACATTAAATGAGAAAAAATTATTAAAAAAATTGATGATAAAATAATATGCTAAAAAATATGTGGTGACAAATGGTAGTATTCTTATATTTATTAAAATAAAGAGCTGAGAAAACCCATGTTTAACTGTTTATTCATAACAGAAACAGGCATATTTTAATTGCATTTTTATCGAATTGTGAGGACTTTTTTTTAGCCCTTTTGAGGGCACTGAGAACTGTGCATGAAAGATTCTTATAACAAAGCAAAAAAAAACTTAAATCAATAGAAAAAAATTAGAAAATGCTAATGTCAGATTCAGAACTCAGCAGCATTCTAAAAAGTACTGAGAAAAAAAAAAGTCTGCAACAGTGAGTGCCGAGCTGAGTGAGCGTGTGTGATTATCACTTCACTCTATGCTTCTGCTTTTTAAATTTTCCTTTTTTAATCTCTAATTCTTTTTACTTTTTTTTTTTAATTATTATATTTGGCTCAGAGTCCACAGAAATAATCCATCACTTTTCTTTTATTGGTTAAAAGTTAGTGAAAGCTCTTTCACTGTTCTATGCTGACTAAAATATTTTATACTCGATCTAGTGATGTGTGTGATGCAAAAGATTAGATTTTATGATGGGGGTTTACTAACATTCAGATTCCTCAGTTGTTCATGTTTTCAAACAAGAAAATGGTTTCTCGATTTTTTATCAAGTAAGTCCTCGACCCTTATGAAATTTGAAGGTAAACGAGTTAATGATTCTACATTTGCCAATGTTGATGCAAATTTGAAGTCCCGAATGGCCAAATCCAATAAAATCTGTTTTTTAATACAATTGTGTGTGTTTTTTGCTAATAAATTTTATGAGATTTCAAAAAATTAATCGACTATTATAAAAATATCGAGAAAGGGTTCGATTCAATTTGAATCTTTTTTTTTTAATGTTTTATCTTCTAGTTTAATTTCTAGTTTTATTTTAGTTCATTCACGAACCAAAATCTTAAGAATTGAGTGTAAAACTTATGTTTATCTTACAAGAATGTATTGTGAAGGCTAGGCATCCACTTTTATTTTTCATATCCATTGCATTTTGCATATAGCTTTACTGGTTTTTACTTTTATTCTTTATAATAAGAGATAAAATTTTGGAAACCTAAACAATAAACCTGAGCAATTATAGCAAAAATGTTTGATGAGTACATTCAAATTTAATTTAAGATGGATGAAGATGAAATCAAAGAACACAATGAATGGTGGGTCAAAGTCCCAATCTCAATTACATTTATTGATCCAGTTATCATCACTGTTAGGGCCCCAATGAAGTTGTTGTTGTGACTATTCATCTCTCTGAATTAATTAATCAATCAAATGCAGTAAATTTTCAGAGCTTGCAGCCCAAGTAAGTTGGCTATTGGGCTGTGAGATTCGAAATTGCATTACAATTTCTGTTTTCTGAAACCTGTTTGAGGATTTCATATCCCAATTTTATGAATATGACGTTACTTAAAGAACAAAAATCAACTTGTAGCAAAACATTTTTCATCCTTTGTTAGTTTTCATCATATTAAAAAAAACAAAAAACAAAAAACGATTGGGTTTTTAACCAAAGTTGGGCTGGATCGAGAATCAGTGACAGCGAAACTGCTCTAAAAAGTTTCTATTGGGCCCATAAATCTGTAGCCGAACAATGGGGCAGTTTCCCATGCCAAAATCTTGAAGAGAATAAATATAAATAAACAAAAAAAAATGACAAAATTGCAAAAGACAAAAATACCTGTAAACATAAAGAAAACTTATTGGAAATGTTTTTGCCTGATATGATTTCATCATATTTTATGTCAATTTTACACTTATTGGAAATGTTTTTGCCTGATATGATTTCATCATATTTTATGTCAATTTTACATTTATATAAATATATGTATTTTTAAAATAAGACACTCCAAAATTTTGTACATCTCCAAATTGGTAGGAATGAATGCACATATGAAAAGAAAAGTCTCTTGCTACTTTATTATTTTTTTTTTAAACTAAGAAAATTAAAATAAGAATAATACAGGGACAATTATTGCATGGAGATCTTATCCAAAGTTAGCCTATATTTGCTAATATTATCACCTTGTTCTTCTGCCCTTTTATGATTACCCAATGTAATTAATTATTGAGTATTATTGTCCTTTGATAATCATCAATTCTCCAATATATAAGATCATTATCATGCTTTCCCTAGCATATATGATGATCAAATGGGACCCCGTAATAAAAATTGTTGAAATCATCGCTACATTAGGATTATTTCTCCTTCATATATTTCTTTTATGATGTAGCCAATAGCATATTCTCAAAAAAAAAAAATTATAAAAAAAGAAAGAAAGAGGCAATGCCTTTTGGAGATAACATTCATCATTTTACCTTTGTAATGCAACATTGCTTTTGCCCTTCTAATAGGATCCCAAAATTAATATATAGTCGAGTGCATTGAAGAACTTTAGATGTCTGTAGATTGACCCTTATTGTGTGGTTTTCAAATAAAGACTATTCGCTTTTTGAAACCCGAGAGAGATAAGGAGCTAAATTTTTTTTTTTTTTTTTTAAAAAAAGGGTCTGTAAATTGAATTTAAGCTACTCTTATGGCTTGGCAAGTTTTCTAAATATTTCAAATTTGTTTACTGTGTTTCAAACATATGCACTTAAAATGTTTGAACGCCCAGTTTCCTATAATAGATTGTGTGTGTTTTGGGAGTGCAACTGATACAAGTATTCTAATTACTATAAAGACCCAAAAATTGTTTGAAAGGAAAATGCCCGCTGCCCATCAAAATCAATTTAATTGACAAACACCCAAAAATAAATATATTTCGTATGACATTGATGGGTACCATTAGCCCCTAATGACCCACATTAAAATATTTATAAGATACTTTTCGTGGCCATTCTTTATGATCGAGACACGTTGACAACAAACAGTATCCTTCTTGCCCCCAAGTCGAAACAAAAATTCTTTCATATCCATGACTTTCACTATTTTTGCGCAAAATAGAGAAAGTGCTCAATAAATTTATCTAATTGAGGTGCCCAGCTATTTTGCCCCCGAGTTGCATGATTTTGACATGTTAATAAATTCAGTTTAGTCTAAGTTTCGGCCGAAATATGACATGCAACGTCGCATCTGTAACATAAAACATTATAATTGAATGTTCAAAATTACAAAGGTTACGTTGCGCTACGCATTTTTCAGTAAAATTATTGGCAACGATGCTAATAATTCGAAATCCTGTAGTTTCCTTAACCAACAACAGAAACTCAACAGGAGCTATTCATTATTAGGAGCTCTCACTTCTGTTAAATGTTAGCTTCTATTGCACATTTATGCAGTGAGGGGCCAGATTTTAAAAACTGTTGGAGGGCAAGCAAGCAGACAGAAAAAATCAAAAAATAGAAAATATGGAGCACATGTAGACCCAGATGAATAATTCAAAGCTGTTGCCAAAACACAAGGTGGGCAGCATTGGCAACAACACCACCCATAAAAACAAAACCAAAATATATTGAAAATCAGAATGAGGCTAAAAGGCTGAAAGTGAAAGGAGTGGTGGTGGTACCCAGATACCATTTCATTTAAAAAAAAAAAAATTTGTTAGAACCCATGTGAGGTTGTGGCCCTTTCTCACTGCTGTCCACCTAAAAGAAACCACAAAATGAGACAAGAGAGTCCTCTAAAGTCACCTTTAATCACATGAAACAACAAACTTTTCTATACCACTTCTTTTATTTTTTTTCTTTCTTTTAGCACTTTTTTTTTTTTTTCACTTTTATGCCTGTTTCATAATCATAATTTAATGGATGACAGACAGATACTGTAATAACAAGAACACAAAACGCAATTAAAAAATAATAATAATAAATGACAGAGAGAATCTTAAAATGTCCCAGAGTTAAGCCTTTAACCTCCACTCCCTGTTTCTCTGTACACGAGTATGGGAGTTAAACTTATGCTACATCCTTTTTGGTTAATTAGGTGCCTTGACAGGTCTATCCACGTAAACGGAGTGATGCCCTTTTATTCCTTTTAAACTTTATAAGTTTTCGTGGGCGTTAATTAATTCAACTTTTAGTAAGTGAGAAGCGAGTTTGGTTTTCATTACGAGATTTTACCAGTTGAACCAACTAACACTCAAATTTTTACATCTTAAATTTTTTATACTTTAAATGGTGCTTAAATGGTGGGTGAGAAGTAGAAAGTACATAAACAAAAGAAAGCAGTAAATTACAATATGAGATCCAGTATATAAATTACCACTAGCCTTTGTATTTATTTACCATATACATACATATATATATGAAATATATGTTGTGTGGTCCAGCAAACTCACCTACAAAGGAAGAGCGAGGGTACCCAATCTCATAAATTAGTTCATCTGTCCTTTTAACCCTATGCAATTATTTATATATTGTATTGATTGTATGTATTGATGATGGATTGTGATCCTCTGGAGATTTTGTCTAGACAGATCCTTTTCTTTTTCTCGTGGGTGTGGCGGTTTGGTTATACAACGACGAGTGGAGGAATTTTCTTTTTCTTCTTTTGCATGCTTCCAGTGTTTCTGCAAAAATGGAATATAGAATTAAAAAAATTTAGATGTTATAAAAGAATCCCATTTGAATATGCATTTATATATATATATATATATATATATATGCATGTGATGGGCTGACAAAGATTCAAAATGAGTAAAAGATTAATGAACTTTTAGTTACCTTAGCAAAATCAATCCCCCCATTGCTGGCCATCCTCACTTTTTGGTCACTACATGCCAATTGTTCCTTGCCCAGATGAAAACCTATTTGAAAAATATAATTATCATTAAGTTCCTGCGGTACTAGTAAATGTCAATAATAATCAAAGGATAAGTTTGGTGTTGCTCTCCAAATGGTGCTTTCAAAATCTAAAAATGCGTTGCGTTGTGTTTTTGAAAAGGAATAAAGGGGAACCTTATGTTTTGTACACAGAAACATGACCCCAAAAGTTGCCGAAAGCAATAAATTGTTGTCTTTAACATAATAGCTATTGTTTCAAAAACACGAACAATCAGCTACAGAATTTACGAGAAAAAAGAGTTGTGTGTGTGAATTGGCAACGCAAGATAGAAGCAATACCTGGACATTTGAAGGAGGCATGAGTTAAGAGAAGCCATATTGAGAGGAGAAGTCGAGGGATGATTTGTATTATTGTTAGCAGATGTATTTGAACTTGCATTCTTCTCATCAACCTCCGCTGATGCAGAGGAGAAGACTGTGATATGGCCACCGGCTGATTTCTTAGGAGATGCAAAAAGATTATCAGGCAAGATGTGCTCTAAGCTGCCACAAGAGGAAAGAGAAAACAAATAATGATGATGAGAAATTAAGCCCAGGTTAGGTTATTACTATTATGGGTAATAATTCCCTACATCTCAAAACCGAAGCTTTTACCTATCTCGGAGGTCGTTTTCCTTGGAGTTAGGCTTTTCCTCCTTGTCATTGCCACAGCTATTATTGCTTTTATTGTGATTGGTGGTTGGATTCTCTTCCTGATGAAACAGATGATCAGCAATTTGAGAATCTGTAACTGGGTTGCCGCCACTCTCTGAAGTAACAAATGGAAAATAACCACGGAGGAACTTCATTATTTTTCAAATTAGGAAATCAAATTAAGCACTATTGAACGAAAACAGAATATTTAATTAACCTTCTGGTGGAACTTCTTCATCGGAACTTTCAAAAGGAAAGATGCGAGTTCGGTTGTTTGGACTATGAGAAAGAGTTGGTGAGGGAATGGGAGATCCATTTGACAAACCATGGTGGAATTGATGATTAAGATGATTGTTTTTCAAGTGAAGCTGCAGATTCATTAGCCTTCTCCCTTGCATTTCAATGGCTTGCTGCAAATCAGCCTGCTCCTCTAGTTTTCTTCGCAATATCTCTTGGTTATTGTACAACATTCTTCCTCCTACTTAGTTCACACAAAAAGAAAGTTTTGAATTAACCCAAAAGTACTAGAATTTGAGCAAAAGAAATGGAAGATGATGCTTCTTGGCTGTTCATATGCTTACCAAAGTGAAAATCAAATGGTCCCGATGGGCTCGAACAAGCTGATGAATACTCTCCCCTCTCCATTTGTTGTTGATGCTGTTGTTGCTTTCTGAAATCATAAAATTTACAACAAAACATCAATGTAGAAAGCTGGCAAACACACACACAAAGAACACAAATTCACAATGAATTAGAAATGAAACCGATTTACTTTTCTTGGACTTTTCCTTTCTCCTTGTACGGCTTAACAAGAACACGCGAATCGCAAACAAAATGAGGATTCCCTTTGGCCAAAATGAGCTTCACAGTCTCTGGATAAACAAAAGTAACAAATCCAAACATTCTTTTCTGCTGATATGGTATCCTCACATCATGAACTGGCCCATATATGCTACATGAATCAAAAACCATAAACAATAGAAATTAAAGTTCTTCTTTTAATTGGTTATCAACATTCTGCACTCAAATTTCTAAACAACAAAGAATTACCTGAAGTAATTTGAAACATCTTCCTCCCTAAATGTACTGTCAGCCTGGAAATGTCAAGTAAATCTGCCTAGCACTTGGGTTCATAGATCCGAAAAAATCATTCCTCTCAGGCCTACTACAATTACCAAACTTGTTGTGCAACTCATCCCCCATCATCAATGCTGCTGATCTGCAACAACAAATTAAAGCATTGGAAAAAATAAAAACAAAAAATGCCAGAAATCAAATTAAACAAAGAAAATATGCAAAAGGGTCTCTAGTCAAATTAAAATTTTGAATATATAAATGCATGCATGTATATACCTTTGGGTGTCATTAAGAAAATTCATGCACTTGTTGTAAGGAAAAGAACCCATGAACTGTGAAGCTGCTGCAAGTTTCCTCTGCTGTACCGAAGCCTTTGATCTTAGTAGCAGTTCTTGAGACATTTCAAACTCACTGAGCTTACTTGGAGATCCAACAATGGCGGCAGCAGTAGCTGCTTCAGGTGAGTGAATGTGATGGAACTTGCAAGCAGTTCCATTTTTGCAGAACCCTTTAGCAAAGTACAAGCAATGCTTCCATCCGAGGCCTGAGTTGGGGTCATCATCAGATCCAAAACACACATTAGGAGGCACAGGAAGAGAGAGACTCCTCTTAAGCAAGTGATGATGATTATGATGATCAGCATCAGTACTGCTAGCGCTACTCATAGCTAGTTCTGATGACTCATCAAGAAAAGAGAGATGGTCTTGAAACTGATGAAAGTCATCAACAACATCACCACTAGCATAGCTGTTGTTGTTACTAATATTACTATAATATAAAGATTCAGAAGCTGAAGCAGCAGCAGCATTGGTGCCGCTGCAGCCGCTTCCATTGACAACATTGGCATAAGAAAGTGAAGCTGGAGGGAGCCAAGGAGCTGAGGAAGGGGAAAGTGAAGATGGGGTTGTTGCAGAAGCAGAAACAGAGGCATTTGAGAGGTGGGTTTTGGCTTTGAAGATGAGGTTGTGAAGGAGAGTTTCAGGGCCAAAGGCTAAACGAATCATTTCTTTATCGCCATTGTCTTGAATGAGGAGATACCCCATGATCTTTGAAGCGTTTTCTGGGTCTATAGCTTTGATTCTTGAGAACACAAGCTTTGTTGCTTCATATGAATCCATGGCTGAAGCTCCAAGAATTGATTACGAGAGAAAGCAAAGAACGAAAAGAAAGATAAGGAGAGCAGGAGTGAGTAAAAAATCTGGACTTTGTTGAAAAAGGTCAATAATGGGTGTGGGGTGTGTTTGCTAATATTTTATTATTATATTAGCATGATGTTTTTGAATCAACAGAAGAAAAGCAAGAATTGAACAAGCGCTTCGAAGTAGCTGCAGCACTTTGCAATTGGATATTTTCTCGGTGTAACATTTCATATAGTCCCCTATATTTTAGTAAAATAAATGTAAATAACAGAAGTCCCAACTTAAACACTTTAAGTCTGTACAATCTTATTTATTTTTAGTCTTATTTCGTGTTAAAGTAGGATAATTTTAACTTAAAAATTAAAGTATTAAAATATTTAGTAACCATTAGTTTTATAACTTAGAAGCTAAATTGATTTGGTCTATTACTTGTATAATGAAAAACTTATAATATTTTCGTTAAAATTATTATCTAAAAATTTTATTTGTTACATACTATTAATTTTTACTTTAAAATTATAATTTTTTTAATAGTAATTATTGTTTAAATTTTACCATATCTCGATACCAAATAAGACTTATACCTCTTAAATTCATATTCAAAATTTTATATATTCATATGATTTTTTTTTTAATTTTTGATAAAGATAAATTAATTTCTGTATGCAAGTCAGTTGGTCGAAAACATAATTTTTGTACTGATTGATCATAAGGCTTCTCATTTTCATTCAATTTTTTTTTTAACAACGAACCGAAAGACTTGAGTGTTACAAAATGCAACGTTAGTTATATATATTTACTTTTAATAAAATGTTATGGCCTTTTGTGAAATTGAACAATACTAAAACTTAGAACCACAACTTTAATTTGATGGCAGTGCAAAACCTGCAGTAGCTGCCTCGGGAGAGTAATTTTTCTCTCTCTTTCTCTCTATCTTGCTTGGTTTTTTGGTCTCTCTAAATTTATTTATGGTTTCTGGGTTTTGTCCTTTACACAAATGGACAAGAACGATGCATAGTGCGACTGTAAAAATAGATTCACGTCTATTTTATTCACTTAAAAGGGGAAATACTAATACCATCCACTCACCAAATGATTATCTGTTTAATAATTACTGCTCCTATAGTAGTAATAATAATAATAATTGCCACAAATATTTATATACATTTTTCTTTAATATATTATACAAAATAATGCAAAGTTTATTCATAAATCAAAATTCTTTTCGAAGATGAAATTCAATATCTAATGTTCAAGTCGATTTTGATATATCGCCGATTAATAAATAAATTGTGATTGAAGTATAATTTATAAAGTTTAATGTCTATCTATCTTGATGTATCATTGTTGAAATAACAAATAAAAAAATACATTTATAGAGATTCAAATTGTCAACATCAATAACAATCAAACGGTTTAGGATTAAATTCAATTTTCTTTAGTTATTAACAACTTAATTTTATAAATTATGAATATCACACTTTATGAATATCGAACCTCAATCTAAATACCTAGTTTTATAATATCGTATTCAGACCTATTGAATGAAGCACCATGCATTCTTTTTTTTTTTTTTTATAAGCACATATATTACTTGCAATAAAGAAATAAAAACATTAAAATAGATGGTAAGGAATCACAAAAAAAAGAGCGATTGTGTCACACGCACTAAATCTGAAAGTGAGGTAGAGTTCCCTCCCATTTAATTCAAATAGGGCACGTTCAGTCGTTCACTGACTTATCATTCTGACAAACCTCTTTCCCCGTACAAGCGCCATGTCATTTTTTAAACACTAGATTCGGTATCTGCAAACCAAAACATGATTTACAACTATACCCCATGGACCCCCCAATTATAGCTGTTGAATGTTCTACTCCTCTCCAAATCAACCAGGGACAGATAGGTAATTTTGGTGGCTTTTAACTTGAACGAACGATGTGGATGACACAATTCAGTATGCGTTGTCGGCATCTCGTGGGCCCATGTCTTCAAGGAATGTCCTATTGGGTAGTCAATTGGGCTTAGATATTCAACGAATTAAGCCCAACATAAGTAATGTTAACAAACAATTAGAAAAATGAAAAAAACAATAACATCCCCTGATTTAGTATCATAATTACAAAGTTATTTCAAAAAATGATAGCACATCTCTTTCTGAAACACACGTACTCTCAACATTTATTTAAAAGAAAATTTTGTTTGTTAAATGCTTATGTGACAATTTTTAAAAATAAAAGCTTTTCCACGACCATTTCATCAATTCAAGAGTATTGCTTTCTCTTTCTTCTTCTTTTTTTTTAAATTAAAAAACCCCGCTAATTTAGACTTTATCTAATACAACAAAATACGAATAAAATTAGCTGACGAAGTGATACACTGTCAATGTGGACGATTTGTCATTGTTGTTGCTCCTCATATTTATTATTATTAGCAAAGGTGTTAATCAAAGCATTTTTTTATACCTAGGGCTTCACTTAATGAGCAGATTATCGCTTCTTAATGTGAGAGCTAATTGATTATTCCGATAAATTATCTTTTATTTTACATTTTGATGCATTTAAATGTGCCACTAGCATACACCTCCATGATAGTAACTAGATGACATTAAAAAAGGAGACCATTTCTACCATCAAATATATTTTGGTTCATGAATAAAATATGGACATTGATGTTTTATCATTGATGTTTTATTAATACAAAACAAGTAATTAGTTGAGAATCATAAACTTTGATCACAAAAGCTATAATGTTTTTAATAAGATATGATTGAAGCAATGACCAATGGGGTGTTCTTGGAGAATGACTAAATGGTGAAGCCAAGATGTTGGCATTACAAGAACATAGAAGATCACATACGATAAGTACTATTATAATGATGGCATTATTATTATTATTATTGAGACTAACAAGATTGTAAAACCATGGGAAGGGGGGTAAATATATATATATATATATATATATATGCTGTGAAAGATCGAATTCTTTGTTGAACCATTAGATTTCTGGGTATTTGAACACCCACGCTTTGTTTCTATTCATCCTATATCTTTGACTAACATTGACAGGTGTGTTGAGCAAACAATACCCAAGAATTCTCTTCCATAAAAAAATAATACCCATAGTTTATATATATATATATATATATATATATATAAGCACATCAAATTGCACTGGCGTTAAAGTTTAAACAAGTTAAACAATAAATCTCCTCGAGTGCTCTCATGTTTTGTTTTTGTTGCCTTAGACAAATTTTGCCGTCAATCTCTCCCTCTCCCTCCTCTCTCTCACTTTCTACATCTTAGGCCAATTATTTTCCCTCTTTCAACATCTCATATGACTTTATATTACAATATACACTATACTTCGGAAAGTGACGTTCAATATCAGATTGTGAGAAAATAGAAGAGGACCAACTTAAGCCCGAAGTGCCCGTGGCCATCACTAACCTTTTAGCCACTAGGAGAGTACCAAAAGCACTTCTCACAAAAATACTTGGAAGTGCTTTACGAAAGGAAGGATCTTTAATGTGTTCTTCTACAACAATGCTGTAGTTAATTAGAAAAACAAGCTTTAAAGAGAACATATATCAAATTCCTAATGATAAGATGCTGATCTAAACACCACAAGATCGATACAAAAGCAATTTTAAGAATTTAATAAACCAACAGTCCAATGCCGCACCTCTTTTTTTTTTTTTTTGGTTTAAATATGAGCGAGCTTCAACTCAAATCTCTTGTTTTCAATCAAGTGAATTTATCAATCTAAGCACACCAGCATACACTATTAATACGATATCTTCAACAATGATAGTGACGAGAGCAAAAGAAATGAATAATCAAATTACTGTATAGCCCCCATAGGATTCTTTTATTTAAGGTGGTGGCCCGGGAGTTAATTTGTCGGTCCCTTCAAATAATCAATGTTGTTCATCAAGAACCCTCAACCAACCACATCCATTGCCTATTCCTGTTCCTCAAATATCTTCTCAACATGTTTTGTGCGGGGGTGAAAAAGGGTAAAATTAATTGTGGAACTCAATTTAAGGAATTCATATTATACAGCTCCCAACAAAACACATTAATTTTGCATTTTTTCCTTATTATTACGTAAAATTTGCCTAAAATCATAAACTAAATCACATCCTGTGCATATGATTTGATTCTAAGACTTCCTGTACAATGCAAAAGACTTAACCCCGTTGAACTAACTTCAGAATGAAAATAGGAGACTCTAAAATCATATGGAAAAAGAGCTCCCTGTTTGCTACTTGGTTTATGACTAAAGGGCGTTTCTGAAAGAAATATTCTCCCAACCATTTCCAACAAATGTATCTAGTCATGCTTTTTGGAAAAAAATAAATAAATAAATAAATAAAATTATCGAATATTCTTAGTCCATAGAAAAGATCATTCTGAAAACAAATACTGCAAGACAGACAAGAAAAGAAAATCAATAATCTCCCATCAAAGCACTTTTTACAATGTCAAAAGTACTTTCAAACAAAGCCTTCATAGGTTGGAAAAACAGACCATAAATTTGACAAATCTAACAAATGCTATGATCATAAGCTTTTAGGTTTGCCTGAATGTATGTAAAAGGTTAAGTGTTTGCTTTGAAATAATAAATTGCCCGGTTAATTGCATGTTCATGTTTTTTCCCAAGAAGAAAAAGGATACAAATGACAAAAACAACACATCAAACATAAAACACAAGAAAAAGCACCCTAATGATTAAAATTGACAAAGGAGACCTCCTGCTGTATTGATTGGTGGTATAACATTTTTAAGATAAATGTAATAAATTATACTTTACTTGATGCAGACTTCTATTACTATGAGGTGCAGAATCATCTAATATTGAACTAGAATGAATTCACTTTCTTTGGATTTTCTTAGGCATTCATGTGTCACATAAAGCCATCTTCCCGTGAGTTACTACTGCAGGCATCCGATGGCTACATTAGAAATGACACAGTTTTTTATTTTTATGTTACATAAACATAAAAACCAAGCCCTTCCCAACCTCTACGTGAGCAATATTTGAACCTTCAAGACATCTAACCTTAACAGCTATAACAAACCCCATGAGATATTGCACGATTCTTCATGGAGTCAGGAAACCAAAAAGCATGTGATAACCTTGCATACCTTTTATTCTTGCCATAGTTGCTGCATGTGTGGAGGTTCAGATAGCCTAGAAGGGATAAAGGTAAAACCAGAGGAAAATCAAAATTAATGGTTCACAAATTATTCTCAACGGGAGCTGACTTATGGGGTAAAATCATTTAAACCTCTCCATGACCACTTTTATACAAGTACATACCATATGGGAATAACTTATGATACGTTGTTAATTCTAAGAAACTAAGCGATATAATCCCGGAAGAGATTCTACATTTTGATTTATAGGAAGAACCTTCTTAACAGTATACTCAAACGCAACAAAGCTTCATCTCGATATCTGACTTCTTGGAATAGCCAGTCATTCTCAGATGCAAATTGCAAACTTAGTCAAATGTAGAAATGAATATTGAAGGTCAAAAAACTTCTACATGATCAAATACTAGTTTTTCAAGTCTTATTTACAATCAACTGAATCTGTAATATTAAAGAATTTACCCAGTTTAAAGCAACGTGACTCATTTTCCTCTTATCCTCACTTCATCTGTTGACATTTTAAAACATCTAATGCTTGCCGCTAGATAAATCAAGCATGCTTGAACAATTTCATGCTAAGCCAATGAAAATATACAGCAACTACAATGATGGGAAGTGTCAAGGGCACCAAGAAGCAGTAATACCTGTTACAGAAGAGGAACCTTAAGTCAACAAAATCAGACACGAATAGAAGGAAGGGTAAATAAGAATAGCCTTCAGAAGATTATCAATTGCTAATGCCAATTACTAATAGGTCTTTCAATTCCATGGTCAAATTTGAAAGTCAGATGAACATATTAGTGTCATAAAAACAAATTCATTAAAAATCTCTAAGAGTTAATAAAGTTCCAACATGATGATAATTAAAAAGTCACATAACACAACTGACAGTAAGCACATTTGCTATCTAGAAAACTATCATTTCTTGCACTGGCCGGTTTGGCTGGGCACAAATCAGATTGATTGTTGTTTCTAGCAGTGGTTTGATAACATGTCACTAAAATTTTTTCAATTACCTTCGAACATACAATTTAAAAATAGGTGCAACACAATCTTAACCAGAAAAATGCCTTCCGGTACTGAATTGGGACAAAGCAAAACTTACTGTCTTCTTCTTTTCTTCACAAGTCTCATTCTCACTACATTATCATCTTCTGTAAATTATCCAACAAACGGAAAAACCATCAGATACACCCCCACATAGACAAGAGTTGACAGTTCCTTGTATCTCTTTTCAGTGATACAATGAACCCCATCCAAGTCCTTTTAGCTAGTGCATGCACATCTAATCACATACTTTACCAGCCCCAATTCAAAATTTTGTAAAACAACAATGAAACAGATATAATATCTGCAAAGTGAATCAATCACTGAAAACTATCATTTCTTACGCTAAATGACGCATCCAAATACTGCTTGCTGAAAGCCAATAATTTGTTAAGGGATAACAATCTCTCTCACAAGATTCTTAAATTTGAATAAATGTTTTCATGTCTTTTTTCAAGGTCTTGAAACGGGGATTTGCTTCTATTTGGAAGGCTTGATAGTGTTCTTAAGGTTACTACGAGTCAACTTCTGCTTTTTAGATTTAGGAGCAAGGATCAAACATGAATCACTTGAATATAACAAAACTAACTCTTAAACAGTGAGCAAGTGCAATATCACAGATATGGACTAAAGATGATACCTTGCTTCAGCAACCAATTGCAATAAAAAACCTGCAATAGTCAGATGCTGGCGGATAACTCCTTGATTAATTCTTCTTATAACTCCTTGATTAATTCTTCTTAACCCTTGCTATTTTGACCCTTAACTAATACACCAATGCTTTTGGTCATGCGAGGACTGGGTATTTTTTGCTAAAAACAGAAATCAATAAAATGACAGCCGTGCAAATCTAAGTGTCAACAGAGAAGACTAACAATGTTTTGGTTGATGACAAGTTGGTGGCAACGGTAAAGATTTTAGATGGTATTTTGGGGCTAAAAGAAGTAGATTTAGATTAGGTTCTTCTACTTCATTAGTGGGGTTGGTGTTACTGAACTGCAGTGCTGTTAGTGGTTGAGATTAGGTGAGAATTGACTGAAAAATTGAAATGGGTGTTTCTTTGTTTCTTTCTAGAAGCATATAGATCAGAGTTTGGGCTCTAACACCAAATCTACAATATGAATAAAAGAACTAAGCTATAATACCAAACTGGATTTGGTATCAGAGCCAAACCTCTGATTCTTTTGCTTCCATAAAAAATTTCCAAGAGCACCCTCCACAATAACATTCCCATATCAATGCTCTGATCAACTTCCAGCCACCATTCAGTCATTGTGAAAACATTAAGATGTAATTTTTCCAAGTATATCACAAAACTGAAGTATGGATCTCTACTGTCTCAGCTTATTCGAAGCAACGAAAACAGTGACATACAGATTTTTATTAATTTATCTTGTTCTTTGAAACTCTCTCCAATAGGTACCCAGATGCTTTCCTGTTGCTAACTTAAACCAAGATCCCACAAAAATACCGTTGCCTATAGTTCTTACTTTTTATAGCGGCCTACAGCAAACAGGATTACTTCGGAGTTTGAATATCACCTTGGCTGTCTGTTTAGAGGTAGCCTTGTTATCTTCAAAGTCCTGATTATTCTCTCTTCTCATCTAGTCTTTTATCTTTCTAGCCAGCATTTTAACTCATCTAGAAGATAATTCATACAACAAGTACAAGTAGCAAACCCACGAATTTCGTTTTCAGCCTTAAAGCTCACTCACAAATCCACAAGCTCAGGGGGGGGGGGGGAAAAAGGAAAAGAAAACAAAACTATTTGATCCTAAGTAACTTTCAAATTCCTTAAACATATGATTTTTTTCTAGATTTCTAATATGATTTTTCTAGATTTTTTAGCTATAAGTTATAGCTGAGCAATGCAACAAATTTGTTTCTCCATAATCCAGCGTATCATAGACATTAATTTTTTTAATTTTTTTGAATTTTATTTTAGCGAAATTGAATATTTGGTTTTAGAATGGATAAAAAAATACAAAATACTTAGCAAAGTTTTTAAGCATGCTCAGCCTTAATTACTTGAAAATAATGATGATAATAATTAAAGACTGTTAAACAACGACAGTTACCTGTCGTTTTGGATTGTGGATAGGATCGGATTATTGGATAATGGAAGAAGTTTGGATATGACGGCGGCGAAGACGAATCCTAGAAAGAAAACGGAGCCAATCATGATGAAGAACCAACCCCAAAATGTTGATGTTTTTGAGAAGTTAAATTGAGTAAAAACCATATCAGCATTTTCCTGCTAAGAGAGAATTGAGAATTTCATCAGATTCTTTTCATCGGAGGAAAACAGGAAATTTACATAACTAACCACATAACCTTTAGGTTCTTCAAAATTGACCCCTCTAATTTTTTCTCTCATAACTAGCCAAATATCTGATTTTTAGACAAAAATACCCTCACTACAAGATCAACATTTGACCTTTTGGTTTGTACGACAGCAAACAGGTGCCTGTAGCACATAATGGCAGTATCTCTGCCATTGCTACAAAATCATATGTTGTCGAATTTTACAAAAAGAATTCGCTTAAGTCAAAACCAAATTTCTTCTTTATAATTAAAATTTATTTTTTCCATTGTTTAATTTCTTTTTCTTTTTCCTTTTCTCCAAAATCGGATATTATTCATGTTGTCACTATCTTCTTCTGTTGCTGTATACCATTTTTCTTCAGTTCATAGAATTGATAATATGAAAGATTCAATCTCTATACTCCTGAAAATAGGTCTTATAAAAGAAGAGAAAATAAATTTTTAAAAAAAACAAAGAGTAAATATAAAATCCTCCCCACACAATATTTAACATTTTCTTACTAGCAATCTAGCATCGCAATTGGGATCCTTCAAGCTGATGCAACTCAGCTACTCTTAAATGCCTGAAATGGATAATACCAAAGTTAATTTAGGAAAAACAAATGGAAATATTATTTGAAGAAAATAGTGAATTCATAAAACACATCAACAATCCAGATAGTTCATAGAGCACTTGAAAGGGTGTCAATGAGTGTCACCAAGGTGACATAGTTAAACGCATCCATGAGCTAAAAAATTAATTGGAAAATTTTGGATACTTGAACTATGAAAATTCCAAGAATTAAAGTACACATGCTAATAATGATGATTTTGATGAGCTTTTTCAGTCTATGATGATGGGGGGAAAAAACCTACAAGGCAAGTGAAAAGGCTACAAAATATATCAAGAGTCAAATTCACGTTAAGCAATAGCCACAAAAATTTAAGGAGAATCAATGCAAAAGCACACCGCCTGTCTAAGGAACGCATCAGATCATCTGAACATTCTTGCCTGGAGAATACCTTGACAGCAACATCCTGCTATAACATGAAGATTGCTAAATTACACATTTATCACATGACAATTTTATGATGATTTTTCCTTTTCCATCTCAATACAAAAAACATTAAGCTTAAGAAAGATCCTAGGTGCTACACCAACATCAATATTTGCTAAAATATAAAAGAGCAGGGTGTTAATTTATTGCCCAGACTAAGATGACAAAGAGCTAACCTTCCTAATTCCTAAATCTAGTGATTAATTAAACAGTTTGTTACAAAATAAAATACAAAACAATACAAACAATGAGATACAGCAGCATTTTGCCATACAATACAAATCCAATCAATCCAAAACTATCATACAATCAATTGAAATTTGCATGCACAGAGAACAAATCATGAACAGGAAAAAGGAAATTGTACCTAGTTATGATATCACGATCAAATCTAATAAAAATGAAAACTTTCCTAATTCATTCTCACAAACTATTACTAACTACAAACCAATGCTCAAAAACAAAAGAACACCCCCCCCAACTCAAATTGTAAAAGGAAAAATAAACACAAAAACAAAGTAATTACAGAGAAACCGTGTTTATGTGGCCGAACACAGGTGCGACAAGAACTTGTCGCACGTAGTCAACGGGTGCCCGTCGCACCAAACACAAGTGCGACAGGAACCTATCGCACAAAACACAGCTTCTGTATAGAGCGATAGTGCTTGTCGCAACTATATTTGGTACGACAGCCATTTATTACGTAGAATGGGCAATAGCATGCAATCAATAGTAAAATCAATTCAATTTCGCAACACTAACCAATAGCATGCAATCAATAGTTAAATCAATTCAATTTCACAACAAAACTCGAATAAATAAACGATTGACAAGCTTAATACTAACCCCAATCCACAACAACGACTCAATTTTATGAAAAATGACCTGATTTACTCACGGTTGCAGTCGATTGTTCAATTTTTTTAATTACGTATGCCTTGTTGTCGAGTGCACGGGATGATAGCGCTGCCGTCGATATGCCGTGCGGGCTGAGGTGCCGTCGTTGGTTGAGAGATAAGAGTTGAGAGAATGCCGTCGTGGAGCTATGAGAGTTGGGAGTGAGAATGGAGATGACATTTTGGGAGGAGTTGGCTAGTTTACGCGAGCAAAAAGTTAGATGGACCAATTTTGAAAAAATTAAAAGCTAAGTGGCTATGTATACAAATTTCCCGGAAAAACGTGGACGTTTTGAGACATCCATATTATATATGCTTGTTAAAATCTGTTTAATTCTTTTATTAATTTATAGGGTAGGATTATTTGAATCTACAAAACTACTCAATAAACTTAATTACTAAATAAACATACTATTAAATTTTAAAATTTTAAATATTACTCAACAAACCCACCTAAATACCTAATATATCTTTACTAAACTCAATTTATATAATAATAATAATATTTTTACTATAAATTTACATGTGATCAAAATAATGAATTCAAATATTTTGTTTATATAATCCAATTCCATAAAAAAACTAAAAATTTTGTAGTTGTCTATATTTTTTTATTCATTTAGAAATAATTCAAGAAATTATTAAATTTTTTATAATTAGCAAATAAAATGCTCGAATTTCACTAAAAAAGAACGTAAGAGAACTTGTTATGTAAAAAATAAGATAAAAATTATTTAACTACTTTACTATTTCTCGTCACAAAGAAAATTTTGTTTTATTTAATTATACAAAAAGTAAAACAAATTGTAACTCTATCTATTACTAAGACTAATTATATTAAAGCATTCATTGCTTAAGATATAAGCGTGTGCAGCTAATCACGAAATACAACTACACGATGAAATTAGATTATGGAAGCCAATTCACTAGTGGCCTGCTGACACATAGACTTTATATATGTTTTAAGATTAATAAAAAAAATAAAGAATATAAAATATAACATTAGATGTAAAGATGAGTTCAAATAGTTAAGATTTTATTTTTTAGTTATATTTTAGTGGCTACAATTGTAATTTGATCTAAGGATATTTTAATAATAAAAATTATTTTTAAATATGAATTTAATAAATAATTTAAGTGAATTTCTAAATTGCAGCTGCTGGCTGCTATAACTTACAACAGCAGCTGCAATATAGATTTAGTCATAATTTAATGGGTTCAAATAACTGTAGACTAATTTATATTTTTGAAAAAGAGAATGGGTCGGATCTTTTTCGTCGAACCGAAACCGAATTGCCCGAGTGCAAAAGCCTCCTAGGTCCATCCGTATAAAAATTATCCAAAAGCAGCTCGTCTTCTCCAGAAGAAAACACAAGGCGCAGCACAAAATCACAGAATCTCTTAAAAAAGGAAAAATAAAATAAAAAAAAAAATGGCGAACGCAGAAGTGGACGCGCTCGACTTTGAGGACGACGACTTGATGGACGAGGACGGGACCGCCGACGTCGACGCCTCCTCTTCCCCGCGGGCCCCGCAGCCAAAGATTAAGTCCGCCATCACCGGCGGCGCCCCTAAGAAGACCAAAGGACGCGGTTTTCGTGAAGAAGTTGACTCCGAGCGGCATAGCCGGCTTGCTGATCGTAATTTTGAGTCTCTTGGCACCGACGGGGGACCGGGTCCCCAACGATGTGAGTCCCGAAACCCTTAGGGTTTTTGTTTTATTGAATTTTTTAGTTGTATTGTCGATTTAGCATTTTGATTCAGTTGTATGGCCTGTTTACAGTAAGAATTCGTCAATAAAAGTTGAAACATAGGGAGATTTTAGGGTTTGTGTTTGGGGTAGCCTCGGCTTAGGTGTATGCTTGTGAAAATTTTGTGGCTGCGCATAGAAACTTGCAGATTTTAGCCTCGGAAGTTGTCTTTAGCTTAGGGTATGCTTGTAAGCTTCTTCGCAACTTGCCAGCTAATATTTACCAACCAACCAATCACTCATTTAAACTTGATAGATAGTGATTTCACTGTACAACAGTTGTTGCACCTTAACCTTAAACATGCCCTTAAACGTCTGTTTGGAAATATAATTAATTGTAATTGACAGTGCTAAATAAATCTAATATCGAAGATTTACTTATAGAAAAAGCCCAATGATGTTGAGTTTGTACATTGATTAGAGGGGATATTTCTTTCTATATTGTTTCCCCTTTTGTTGTAGTAGCTGCTATATTCCTCATTATTGCAAAAACAATTGAGCAGCTATTGAAGGATGGATAATTTTGGTTGCTGGAGTGCATGAAGAGGCACAAGAAGATGATTTACAAAATGTATTTGGTGAATATGGGGAGATCAAAAACTTGCATTTGAATCTCGATCGTCGCACTGGTTTTGTGAAGGTATTGTTTTGCTCTCATTCTTTTCTCTTAGTAAGTGTGATTATAGACATTCATTTTCTTATTGACGCTTTGGGTCCCTTTGTAAGTCATATCCATGAACTGTTTTCTGTTATTGGTTTCTGCTGGAGAAATTTTCTGTTTATTGTACTGCAAATTGACATGTATATATGATTTGATGTTTTCTTTCTTTCTTTTATGCATGTGTGCTATAATTCTAGTTTCTCTTGTTGCATTTTTCAGCTTAAGGATCAGTTTACTATATATAAATTTGACTCAAGAAAAGTTGGAATCAATTTTTGGTATCTGTTTAAGCAGTGGAGTACCGTCTTAGTGAGTTGTATAATTACTTAGTTTTACTCAAACCATGAAAAGCATCCAGCGTTGTTAAAAAACCTATCCATGATGCGCCACATATATTTAGGTCAATTTTATTAGTTAGTCTTTTGATTTAGGACTGTCTTGGAGGACCTGAGGTTTTTCATATTTTCAGGGTCTTTAAATATATGTTTTCTTGCTTATAAGATTAGAATCAGTCCATAGGATTTTGAAGAAAAAATTGAAATTTAGTTGGACGAGGATAGGGATTAAAATATCTGCTATAGTTCTGAATAGAATTATTGAGGAAAAGGGGAAATTTTGAGGCAATGCTTAACTTCTATTGAGTTCAGAAGTTGTCTCCAAGGTTCAACGTGTCACATCTTCTAGTGGTATAGAAGCTTCTAACTAGAATAATCTTAAATTATAGCTCTTTAAAGTTTCCATAGCTTATCTTTCACTAGCTAAAATCGTAAAGCATCCTGTTATCCTTATAAAATTGTTTTTTTTTCAATTCTTTGTCAACATCAAGGTAGGATGCTTGGAACACCTAGACTAGTTGCATGTTGCTTTTAGTGTTCTATACTGGTTGATAGATGACTGATGGATCTGGAAAGGTCCATACATGAAATTTCATTTGTAATCTTTGTTAGGTTTCACCTCCAAAGAGAGCGTGTTCGCCTCAGTCATGCAATGGCTGATTGTTATAGGCTTCCATTGGTTTTTGCTAGATGGTTTTTACTACATAGGATTTTATGACAATATGATTTTCTTTAGAAGGAAAGACCTTAATAATTGTTTGTTGAGAACACCGTGGTATTTAAGAAAATCATAATTCTTAAAAATTGACTGGTTTTACCATTTTGGTTGGAAGAATAATTCTCTTGATATTTTATAAATATGAGATCAGTTCGTTATTGCTGGTGCATATAATTGACAGTTTAGTTAATGCAACAAGTATGGTGCATTTTCGAGATTATCTGCTTGCTGCTGGTGTAAATGGATTCAGTTGGGGTGCTCAATATCTGCTTATTTTAGTAGATTGAATTGAGTAAATATGAAGTAAAATTGGTGCAGAACATCTTTGGGATCTCTGATTCTGAGTAGGTTTGAGGAAGACTGATTTTATTATAACTAGTAACTGGCAAATTTAGGTATGGATATTCAGTTTTCTTATCCTATGGCTGCCTAAAAATCAATGTCTAATTTCACAATTTTCTTTTAAAGTAACTATTTATTTGATATGTCTCAGTAACATATCATGAATTAATCTCTGCTTTGGAAGGTTTGTGTTTAGGATCTCTCTCTCTCTCTATCTATCTACCTACCTACCTGCCTGCCTGCCTACCTATCTACCCCCTTCCCCACCTCCCCTCCCCCTCTTTACAAGTACTTTAATACGACATTTTTTACCAGGGGTATGCGCTGATTGAATATGAGAATTTTGAGGAAGCACAGAATGCCATAAATGCAATGAATGGAGGTGAACTTCTTACACAGACTGTGACTGTTGATTGGGCCTTCAGCAATGGGCCTAGCACTGGACCCTTCAAAAGAAAGAACATGAGGTTTGTCTCTGATTGCTATTTTCTGCAAAAGTGCAAATCTATTGGTGTTAGATATGGTCTTATCATACATAAAGGAGAGATGTCCTGTGAACTACATAGAGAGGTGCCCCTCTTGTTATCATGTTTCTACCATGTGAGGGACGCAGACACCATGGTAACCCCCCCATTGCATGAACAAAGCTTTAAAAGAGAAAAATTACAGGGCATCTGAGTGTATCCTAGTTCTATGTGGGGACCTCCCGTTACGCTTAGTACTAGTATGTCAACATATTACTGAAGCTTTTGAATTTCCAATAACATTGTTTTCACCTTAAAATTCCAGGCCTGGACGGACACATCGCTCAAGGAGTCCCAGGAGAAGATACTGATGCAAGCGAGGACAGATGGTCATTTCAAATATGGGTTTTCTTCAGTATTCATATCTTTCTTGAAGGATTGGAGTCAGATGCTTGTGATTTGCAGCATTTTATGAACTTGTCTCTGTTTGCTGAGAGTGAATGGGCATTTGCCTTTCTATATGACTCTATCATATGGTTGTATTAAGTGATGTTTTCAATTGACTCGAAATCGTAGTTTATTAGTTTAATTGTGCAACCTGGAATGTTTTTCCATTTTCAAGTATGATAATTTCTAACATGGAAGCTGTAGACTTGTTATTGGATTTTATTTGAAGTTTCTTGGGAGAGATTTTTTTTGAGTGTGCAAACTGTGGAAAAGTTGGCTCTTATGCTTCAATGCCTTATGCCAGTTTTAATACGGACTGGTTTTTCTTGTTAACGGTGAGAAAGAATGGATGAAATTTATAATTGGATCGGCAAATCTTTGTTTCGTAGTTTAAAAAATCAAATTGACTGTTTCATTTATTTCAAATTAAACCAGCATTTTTATTTTATTCTATTTTTGTTATTTTTTAGAAAAACAGGATGTGTATTAAGTTCAAATTAAATTTTTTTCACAAACTTAGGATTAAATTGATAATGTTGTAATTTTTAAAATAATTGATGTTAGTTGTATTATAAAAATAATTAATTGTGAAGAGAATCAGTTAAACATTTAATAAAATTTATTTTTGAAAGTAGTGAAAGAATATAAATGATTAAAATAGATATAATATTGAACAAAATTTATATATACATTTATAAATATTTACATATAATTTTTTTATTGTTTGTATATAGCATTTGATAACTAAAATAATTTTTTTATTTTGTTAATTTTATTTTTTTTTGTCAATATAATTAGAAATAATAACAATCTCTTTAAAATTTAATAATTTTATTTCTTAATAGAATAATGGTAATATTAATTTTTATAATATTTGTGAGGATACATATGAAATTGTATTAATTATAAAATTGATTCTTAAATTTAGATTTTGAAAAGATACCCGTTCCTTACTCTTTCAATCTGCTATAGGATGAGTAAATTTATAAAAAGTGATTTTTAAAAAAACTTATCAAGCATGAAAATTAAATTTTTAAAATCATTTTTTGGTCTTGTAAAAGCAATCCCAAACAGGCAGTTAAGATGGTTAAAACTTCTTGAAAATAATAACTACTCAGTTAAGTCTATGTTTAGTATAGTTTTTCAACTACAGTTTATTCAAGTAAAATTTATATTAGTAGAGTTTTTACAAGTAAATTTTTATTAAAAAAATTTTAATTGTTTGGTTGTTAATAAGAGTTTTTATTAAAAATTATGAAATTATTTTAATAGACAAGTTTCTTAAAATTATTTTATGAAATGAATAAAACAAGATTGTGAAATAAATATAAGATATTTTAGACAATTTAATATTTAAAAAACACTTTACAACTTCTATTCCCAAAAACTTAAAATTTTAATTTTTCTTAATAAAAGTAAAATAACTTATTTAAATTTAATTTTCTAAGCTATCGTTTGTAATGAACTCTTTCTGTCAAAATTCAATTCAAATATTGGTCAATTTGTAAAATTGCTTACTCAATTTTATTTTTGACCTAAAATTGGATTTCTATTCACACTTTTAGTTGGATCAGGGTGTAGGCTTGTTATCATATCAATCTGCTAAGAACTTTAGATTAAATTGAAATTTAAACAATTTAAAGATCATTAGTACTCTTCAGAGGATTTGTAGAACCCTTTCCCAAAGCATGCCTATTTTTCATCTGTGTTTTGGTCAATTTTTGAAGGAAAATTATGTGCTAAGCAATGATATGTATACATGATTGAGATGCAAAGTTTATATCTCAAATGATGTGTCATGTATTTAGTAATAACATTTGAATTTTTATAATATCATTAATGACATAATTTCACAATGCCAATGAATAAATGATATATTATGTGCCACATCATTTGAAATATAAATTTATATCTCAACTTTGTGAGAATATCATTACTCGTGATTATTTTAAATAATCTATTATATAACTGGTTTACATATCTGTTAATCTCTTAGAATTGAACTCTCGCATTCTACGAGTAGAGAGGTAATCTCTCTTTGGGATCAGAATCCTCTTCTCATCTAAACATTTATGATCTTTTACAGATCTTCTGTTATCGGTATTTTAATAGTAGTGTATGGTTATAATTTAACTACTTTTTCTTTTGAATTTATTAACTACAAATAAATTTTACTCAGAAGATGCTCAGATCAGGAGAGGATCCTAATCTCTCTCTTTTACCCCTTCCTATACTAAGAGAACATACCATACAGCGCATATAGCTTTCTATTACTTGGTTTCCTTTGTTCACCATGCAGTTTGTATATGTACATGTCTTTTGTACATTCATCTGTTTCTGATGTGTGCTTTCCAATTTAAATCTTGTACTTGATTTCATGACGCCACAGCAGTCCAATAATTTGCAAAGCACGAACTTGTTGGTGTGTTAATGGTACGTGTCCACACCCAATGTGTGTCCTCTACCCGTCGCATTTCTCCCAGCTGCAGGTAAGTGGGTAATTATGTTAGAAAAATTCGAATTTAAGTTGTTTTTATTATTAAATTTTTTATATTTTATTGACTAGTTTACTTAGGATACATCTTAAGACTAGAGGCTTGGAACAAGTGAAAAGAACTATATAGAAAGTAGTACTACATCCATTTAGAGCCAGTGGACAACCACTGTTGAGGCTCGCTTATATGCATATGCTAATGGTTTGTGATAGTGATTGCTTACTCTGCCATCTCTTAGGTCAAAGATTACTGAATCTTCAGAAAATGGAATTGGTCTTGTAGCCGCCACCTGCATAGAGTTGAACTCACATGAGTAATAAGTTTTAAACGTAACCAATATTCTGCAAGTCACTAGCATCACCTTTGGGTCACAGTGGCTTTTAAGATCACTAAGGTCCTCTGCATCCTTGTCCATGCTAGCTTCAAAATCTTCATCGTTACAAACTTCTTCTGTAGTTTCTCTTGCCCCACCTCGTCTTTCATCCTCAGAATTCTCTGTTGCTTTATGTGGGAAACCGCAAGTTTTCCATCTCCATGTCATTTGGTCCATGTATCTCAGGTACACTTTCCCATCTGACCCAATCAAGAACAGTTGATTTCCATGTAGGCATGGTCCTGGTGAACCAACCAAGGTTACACCTTTACCAGGTGTGCCATGCTCGACCCAGTTCCACCCATCCCAGGTATTCCAATGATATTCAACTAGTCCTCCATCTTCCGAAAGCATGAAAAGTGAGCCTGTTAGTGATGCTGATGATGGCCTCATAGCAGTTCCTGGAAGTATTGATAAGACCAAATGCTGAGATTGATAGTGCTCGTGCCACAGTTCAGTCACTTTGTTATACTGATATAACCGACCATTTCTTCCAACAACAAATACTACATTTTCCCTGAACAGTTCCTGATCAACTATGCATGCAACTTTTGTACCTAGAGGATGTCGGCAATCTTTCCATTTAAACTTCCTTAGGGCCACCTGCAGAACAATTGGAGTTTCCGTTACTACTATTCTGAAATTTTGTTTTCAGGAAATTACAGAATATGGTTTATCTTCCCTTTATTGGTTGAGTTCCTATTGTCTCGGTATTAAGGTTTGCAAGTGTTCTTATATGTTTGGACCCAATTATATTTTCTATAATACAGAATAAAGCTTCTCTTGATTACCTCACTGTGCACAGTGCTGTGTATGTGGATGGAAACAAACATTTTTTTCTCTTGCAGTTTCAATTTTGATTTATATAATACTGACTGGTGAAAATTTCTTGCTTCCTTCTTAGAATTTGTGATGTAACTATAATAGGAGAGAATGAGTGAATTTAACCTCCAAACATCAACCTATACATATAAGAAAAATTTCCCTCATTTTATAAGTATCTGCTCTATGAAAACAGAGAATCTGCTCATTATCTTTTTCATTTACTTACTGTGTAAACACTTGACCTAATAGAGATATTTTATCTGGTATTCACTACTTACTGTGAATTGTAGTAATCTTCCATTTTTGCTCACAAAGAAGAGTGCATCTTCCGCTGTAACTTTCATAGCTTTACCTGTTATTCCGTCCCATGGAGGACCTCCTATTACTTGCCTTCCTTTCCTCATGGCAGTACAATTTATCCATGCCAGCTCATTGCTGCTTCTTTCTCTGATAAGCAAACTACCATATAAGTCAACCATATATAAGCTTCCATTGTAGTTTCCCAGTACCCCTCTCATAGGTGTTGAATGGTCATGCCTTAGCCAAAGCCATACACTTTCAGCATAAAGATATTCAAAAGTAAAGCCACCATCTGTGATGAGGAAAAATGATCTGCTTCCGTGCATCACTCTCAGACGGTAGTAATTGTTAATCCAATTATCTGGTAAACTGTATTCTTCTGTAGGATTTTGTGCTCTGCCATCTGAGATACTAGGAAATAGGTAATCATACTGTGCTCGGCCCCCCTTTCGCCTTCTTGCTGTTCTTGTAATACCTACATCATTTGGTTCATCTTTTGTGCCTGCCATGCAATTCAGAGGGCTACGTTCTTCAGTGCAGTACTCTGCATTCCATCCTTCAGTCTCTGGGGCATCTAGTATGGACCAAACATACTTAACAGATGTTTTTCTTCGAACACTAAGTTGACTAGTTGGCCCTGAATTTTCTCCACCTAGTCCGGATGGATGCAGCTCAGCAAGTCTACCATCATCCAGTGGAAAGAGTGTCCTGCCAACTTGAAATGGTAGCCCTACAATACCTCTGGCCACTCTTGCATGTGGGGGATGCAAGTGAGATATCCATCTTCCAGAAATTTGATTCTCTTGAGAAGTGCCTGTTTCCACATGACAAACTAACAAATGTTATGCATCATGCAGAAGTACTAACTGCCTGTTTTACACAACAAACTAACACATCTTATGCATTATGCAGGAGTCAGATTTATCTAAAAATGTTTTCAGTGAATTCTCATTTCGAACCTGGAAATGCTTCATATCAGTTGCATAGAAAAGTACTTTAAGAATGATTATCTAGAAGCTACTTTCTGGTATTTGGCACATCCGGCAGTCTTTTTTGTCTTAAAAGAGGGAGTCTTTCTTTTGTGAAAGAATGAACAGAAAAGAAGCAGACAAATTTATTTTTTGTTAGATTCATGAGTAACTGGAGAAGATATTCCAACTTCACTAGAAGTCCTTGTAAAATTTTAGTTGGCAAGAGAACAAAAGTGACTAGGATATGCTTTCTAGAAATTGACTAGAGTGTTTTGTTATGAGATGGCATGATGTCTTGGAGCCAGAAAATTCATGGAAATCTACACTCAAGGATATGGTTGAAAAAAAATGTACTCACTCATCACAGTATTAAACATTGAATATTGCAACTGTGGCTAAGATAACACGTGAACTGTCCATAGAAATTATATATATGTGTGTACATTGTATTATTCACTTAAAAACTGCCTCCCCTCTTGAGTTTGATGTGTTAGATTATTGATTATGTATCTCCTTAACTCACCTGAATATTTTGGTATTTGATATTCAAAAACAGCTCCAGCAGATGTAGTCACAAACAATGAGAAGAACTTCTCATTTGATTCATCTTGCTGAACTGGTGTGATAGATGTCAGATGCTTGTCCTCTGGACTTCCATGGATTATCCATTTCCACTTCCTTTGTTGTATACGTCTCTCAACTAAATTACCACCCTGTATATTTGCAAGATCTTGTGAGGATATGACCTAGAAATATAATATTTGCAATAGACTCAGCAAGGTCTTCCGGACATGCACATGTTATCTGCACATTATGTCATAGCCCTTAAACAAAATTGTTGGCTTTGTTGGTTTTGTTCTGTATCTATGTGATATTTGATCATGAGATGTGTAGAATTTTGTTGGAAATAGAATTTACTTGAAATATTAGTGTTACTTGTGGGGACGAAGACTACCTTAGTTAAAAGAAACAGAGAGGTAGAGTGATCTCCAATCAAGCCACATAAGGTACATGCCATTGATGGTATCAGAGAAGCATTGGCTGCTGTTCCTTTGCTCCATATATGCTTCCTCCATGAAGGCTTTGAGATCCTATCATACTCATAAAGGTCACCTGTAGAGCTGTATTTTATTGATTCTTATTTAGTTAATTTGTGAATCCCATATACACACAGAAAGAGAAGGAGAGAGAGAGAGAGAGAGAGAGAGACAGAGACAGAGAGAGGGAGGCTACCTTATAGTATACACAACTTCTGGTCTAACATTGCCAGCATCAGCTATGGCCGCAACATTTGCACCCGGTGGTCGGCCATGATTTAGCCATCTGTTCTAGGTTTATAGCACAAACGTCGTGAACATTAGAGTCTCCTCATTAGAATCTACAATATAAATAGACTGGAATTCAGAGTTGAAGGCACTAGCATTAGCTACAAAAGCTCTCACTTGCTTAATGAGTATTTACCTTGGAGGCTCAACCTCGCTAAGTTCTAACAGCAATCCATTCTTTGTGCAGAAATAAACTCTCCTGGTAGGCAGTAAAGTAAAATCAATATGTAGGTGATGACATGGAAGTATTCTTTATATAATTCACTTAATTCTTAATCTATGTACTCACTCTCCGTCTTGTGAAACAACACCAGACTTTATTTGGATCACTGATCTTTGTTCTGCTTCTTCGTTTCCGCTTTGATCAATTGTAGGTATGAACTCTACCCAAATTGGCTGTGAGTTGTCACCAAGTTGCACCTACAAGAGATTAAAAAACAACTGGAATGGAGTGTTGGTACAAGAGTGTGGAAATGAATGATAAAAAACTGAGGTAAATATTTGGTGTGGATTGATCCAAGTTCAAATGTTAGATATTGGATATGTTTGTTGTTTGAACTTGGAATTCAGTAGTCAATCATATGAGTTGCTCTGGCTTAATGTTTACAAAAGTTTCTTCATCATGGTTATATATAACAAACAAGTTGATCTATTAGAAAATTTGAAGAAACTAGTACCTGGTACAAAACTCCTGCTTCAGACAGTGCTAGAATTCTCTGGTTGACAATGAAAACAGAGATGGCAGGACCTGCTGATACGGGCAAATCATGGGGTGCTATCACCCACTGTACTCCATTCCAGAACCTTTCATACACGGAACCACTAACACCAGTTACCCAAATGGATGTCTCCGACATTTTTGAAAGGGAAATTCTTTTTCTCAGAGGCAGAAAAATATCAGAACTTTCATCAACTCCACCATCACCATCCTTCTTTTTCAAGCTTTCTTTTTTTTTAGTTTTTACTTCTTCTGCGTGTCCTTCTATGGTTGCTCCGGTTTGATCAATTGAACCCACCTTTGAACAGTTATCATTAACACAAGATACAAGATCATATGGGAGTTCTACTTCAATCCAGCTGTTTGTTTCCTCTCTGAACTCCCAGAACCGATCGGTTTTCTGCTCAAACTGTTGACTGCTTTGTTGAACATATTGATGCGGGCACCATGAAGCAGTACCAAGAAAAACTAAATAACTTACTGATAGAAGGACCCAGATGAAAAATATTAACTGGAACATGGACATGGTAACGGCTGAAAGAACCACTGAAAAGGCAGAAAGGGAAACAAAAGAAGAGGGCCGGATATATATTAGAATCACTTCAAAACTAAGATATGCATGTGGTGTTAGCGACAAATTTTTTAGTAGGTTTTGTGTGCCATATGTGGTGACCCAGATGGAGCATATATCAGAAAAGGCCACAGTGAACTAACCACCCACGTAAGTACTGATCATTTTTGAATCAACACAACCTGCTTTCATGGCCTAAACAAAGCCATGAAAGAGAGAGAGGGAAGAGTTTGCCGCTTGTGGTGGTCCATTTAGAGAAGAAGGTAGTTTATAGTTTCTATGATTATAAATACCTCTAAATAATAGCTGAGCTTTTTGTATTTGTCAACTCTAGTGACAATCAATGACAAAGGCAGTGAGTAAAATAATACAATTAATGGGGTTGCTGAACTTCCTTTCCAATTTGTGACTGCTTTTTCATTTCTTTGGAGGTGGTAAAGTTTGTCTGTCATTACCTAATTCCTATGACCTTTTCGTCAATCTTTCACCAATATGGTAAATTTTTTATTTGTCTTGAGGGGAAGTTGTTGCTTTGGTTTTCTCAAGTAAATCTTTAGTTGGGCATCCTGAATGGTAAAAATCTTTCACTGTGGTGTGTGTTGCATTCAGGTGAGTTTCACCTACTTTTGATGATCAAAGATTTTGACGATTGCAGTCCCTGATCAACTTTTGTGGGCTCCATTTTGATGGAAAATCATGCAAGACTTGATTGCCTTCTTCAATGGGTCAGTTGATATTTCTGCTGTAGTGTGCAAGAAAATGAGGGGGCGTATGAGCTGAGGTAAGATATCTCTATTTTTCTTCTCGGTTTAATCTCCGGTGAATGAAAATGACCGCACAAGTTGGTGCGAACGCTGTTTTGATTTTTATTTTCAGTATTGGGAGTACCGTCCATTAAAATTTTGACATATATACAAGTCTTTATATTTTAGTATAAATTTTAAAATCTTATATGATGTGATTGTGAGACCGTCTTACGCAAGGCTTTTTTTTCGTTTTTTTTTTTAATCATTCCACTGCATAAATAACTTAATAAGAACATATACTCTCTTAATTATATCATGTTAAGAATTATTATGTTTATATCAGTAGATTTTTTATTTATAAGCTAATAAATATAAGATCTAATCAGATTATGTATCATTAATTATTATCATATTTAACCCATGTTTTGATTTATTCAATACTTTTTTAATTCCAAATTCATTAATTAAATGATTAAAAAGGTTATTATTCATTGAGATAGGTCATCCTCCATGGCCCCTAGATCATTTAGTTGCCGTTCGATTTCGATACTTGGAGTAATGAGTATCTAGTCATCAATTTGATTCGATTGGTTGGCCCATTTAAAGGTTATTATTATTAATCATCATCATCATCACTCTTCTCCAACGGTCTTGATTTGGTTTTGATGGCTGGGGCCCAACTAGGATGATGAGTGGCCTATGATTTGCTGCCGAAGACAAGTGGGAGTGTCCGCTGGTCAAAATTTTGGAATCTTGAGATCGGCCACGTGGATGGGCCGATCGAATCTTCGCCCGTTTTATGTGGCTCTTCATCAAGATTCCGAAAATTTTAACATATTAAAAACAATTAAAAAAAATAAAGACGTTAATTGACATTTTGCGTTTTTGGCATCAAACTAAACGAGCACCCAAAATTGCCCGCCGACAGACAAAGACAATTGCTGATATGTGACTCAAGATTAATCGACAAGATTTATATTTTTATTAAAATTGTCAGTTAATTCATGATTCTAAATAACTGTTTCTGAATTTCGCTTTTTTTTTTTCTAAAAATGAATAATATTATACCTTTAGATATTACGCCATATTTTTCTAATAAATGAGATGTTATTTATTTATTAATTAGAAAGTTGGCATCGTACTTGAGACGAAAATGTGGAGCTTCTTAAAATTACAATAATATTTCAATTGAAAAGGATTACCAAGTGTCAAAAAGTAAAAACCCATTTCCACCCAACAGAGCATTGCTGTGATTTTAATCTTTAGCCCAATAATTCTTGTGTGTTGAACTGGCATTGCATGATTAATTAAGCTACTTTTTCAACAAGTTCCGGTGCAATTTTGCCGTAAGAGGTATGGTAATTGGTCGAAAATTTATTGAGAAGAAAATGAAAGCGTGGTCGGCCATAATTGCATTTCAAATAGAGCTTGCAACACATGGGGATACATTACGCACACTTATTGCAATTATTAAGGGTGTCACTACATGACAGAGACTAGCTGGCCAGATAATATGCAATTTCATTTATTAAAGTGATCTACGTGATAATAATATAGGGGGACATGCTCAAATAAATTGATTCCCCATCATAATGCCCGCTCATGACTTTTCTTGCGGAAAAGCTAATTTCTTAATTTGGGTTTTGTAATTCATTAATTGTGACACTTCACCTTTGCCCTGTCATTGTTAAACGGGCGTTTGGTGATGCCAAAAAAATTTAATGGGGTCTATCATCTATTATTCTTTTCAAGATTTTTATGTATTGTCAAATATTGGCCCGCAAAACATACAGACTAAATTGCCATTGAATTAATTTTGTTGATTATTAACGACGAGCGGCAAAAATAAAAATTTTAAATATTGACTAATAATATATTGCGTCAATAAAACTAATTAATTCGTTGCAGGAGTCAATTAGTTCGATTGACAAATGCAAAGAAATTTGGGGTTCAAAATTCAATCCTCGTACGATCTATGTGGTTATGAAAATATCCAAAAGTCAAAAACTTAAATAATACGATTACAAGAATTTTTGTGTGAAATCCTTTTATGATATACAGTAGAGGGATTTATTTTCGCATTTTATAAATTCGCAGATAAACTACTTCTAAGGTTGTATTAATGCAAAAGTGCAAAGACTAAAGAATTCTATTAACTACAGATTTGGGAGGACTAATGTCTAATGGCTCTGCTCTAGTAGCTCGAAGCACCAAGGCTACGGCGAGAATTCTTTCATAATCTAACCGTAAATGCCATTTTGCCCGAGCAATTAAACATTCATATAATCTAGCATTAAATTTTTCTCGGGCAGGCAAAACATAAAAATGGGGAGTTTTGGTGGATCTTTACCAATCGATTTAGGTAAAATTTTGAGAGTCTGTTTGGAATTGCTGCCAAACAGTGGAAAACTGTCACAATCAGACTAATTGATGGCATTCTCAAATGGATTTCAAGTACATTAGAGTCTAGAGAGTGCAAGCAGTTGTGGCAACCCAAGTGCCTGGTCGCCGCGGCCCAACTCTCCCAAACGGATCCTAAGATCAACCTTAAGTAAAAGGCTAGTCGTACCTTAATTTTGGTTGAACAAGTAAAGAACAAGACTAATTAATGTAGCGAAAATTTTCTCCATCAAATGATTACGATGTCAGATTTAATTTCATTTTGTTGACAAGTTTGAATGGGATTTAATGCCGTGCAAGTGAAAGTGGATGAGGATTGAATTTCTCGCGTCACAGAATACGAGAATGGTGCAATAGTGAATACTGCTTGTTCTGCTCTTATTGACTATCCAAGCCACCGATTAGCCATAAAAAGGAGTATGAGATGGTAAAAAATTCTACTCGAATTTTAGTTTAACTGATTCGTCTGAATTTTTTAGATTTTAAATTAAATTTAAAGGTTAAAATTTAGGTTCAGGCTTAAAAAATAAAAATCTGATCAAATTTGGATGGGCTCAATCAACTTAATAATAATAAAAAAATTATATTTTTATTTAAATTTTGTGTTTTTAATTGAATTATACATGATTTTTTTTGTTTATGTTTAAGTTCTTTATATAATTTTATGGTTATGATATTGATTAAAATAATTTTTATGTTTAATTTTAATATATTAGGGAATAAATTTAAATTTTTAAATATTAAAAAAAATATATTTAGTCGGGCCCGAGCCCGACCCTGACCCAATTAGAGTTGAGCTCGGTAAAAATACAGACTTTTTATTAAGCTTGGGCCCGAGTTTGACCCGACAAATTACCAAACCTAAAGGGAGCTCTTGTTTGAGAGCAAAGTATCCCATTTAGTATTTGAAAAGAGAGTTGTGAGCTTGTGAAGAGAGGAAGAGAATTGTGAGCTTGTGAAGAGAGAAAAATTAGTTTCTCCTTTACAATCATTATTTACCTAATTTTGTATGAGAAACCTGATATAAGAGAGAGTGTAATTGTTCTCTCCTTGCATTTAGAGAGAAGTACTGTAATTCTCATTTCAACAGTGAAATCCTTTTACTTTTGCCCGTAGTTTTTCTATTCTAATTTATTCAGAATTTTTTGCGCGCAAAATTTGTGTGCCTTATTTATCTTTACTTGTTCTCAATTTCATTTTGGTTACAAGACTGCCACAATTCTTAATTTTCTAACATCAATTTGTTCATTCATTCATTTGATTTTATTTTGTTCGTGCTTGCATGCACGTGGACAAGTAGAAAATCAATAAGAAAGCAAATTATATAAATATGACAATGCTCCCTCTTCGCATGTCATAAATTTTCATCATATTCGTCCAAAGATCACCTAGAATAAAATTATCATCGGTGAACTAATTAAATACACTTTGGCTCGCTTCCAGAACTATGTGATGCTTCAGTAGGCAGGGAAGAAGAATTATAACCCAACCCAAGAAGACCACTCTACTGCCCAAGTCCTTCTACCATGTGAACTTGAGAGTAACCCCATTTTAAAAACGTCAAATCTGCATGTTTGATTTCTTCCTATAAATCTTACCACCACCAATTATGATTCGGCTGATTCTACTAAATACAGTCCCTCAGATTTCATTAAAACAAATTCTTCAAGCAGACTAGCCACTATTCTCGCCGGGGCAGGATCACCATCCTGTGAAATGTGTGATTATCTCATTTGTCAAGTCACATACACAATATTATGTAAAATTTCATGTGCATCACCGCATGCAAATATAATTACTCTACATATATGTGTGTGTGGGTGTGTGTATACAAAAAAATGACATTCAATACGGTTTAGTATAAAGATTGGATTCAATATGCCTATAATTACAACAAATAAGTCCATATAACAATCACAATGAGCTGGAGAAATGAAATTTGATAAAGAGAGATGGATCATAGTTGATGGATTATGATCGGAGAAGTTACCTTAAACAACCACTGTATTTAGACAAAAGGGTTAAATAAAATATGCTGACAAAAACAATAGTAAATATACTAGGCTCGATTTACTCACTCAATATCAATCACGATCAATCAAGTCTAGCTTTAACGCTGCTTTTGTAAGCACTTTGTCAATTTTTTGTCGCTTTATCATTTTTGTACTAAAAACACGTCAGTAAATTACTAATTTACTAAGCAAGAGTAACTTATTTGGTGCAAATGAATAAATTATATTGTAAAGGTCAAAATGTAAAAAGGATAGGGGCCCAGAAGCTATTATCCCAAATTGAAAAGAACTATAGAAAATTTGGAAAAACCCTAGAGTGACACTCCTTGCTTGCCGCTCAGGGTTTTTGGGAAAGGTCACTGACTCACGCCACAAATCGTCGCTGTTTACTTGTGAGTTTTATATTAGATCAGGGTTTTGCTTGAAGTGTGTATTTTTATGAGTTGCTTGCTTCCTTGCACTAATCATTTAATTTCAATACGAATTTATCAGCTGTTTTCAAATATCCGATATGATTCCGGGACCCGAACCGTTTTCGTATAATTCTTCTTTGTTGATTTAATTTGTTTCAGTTTCATGCTTTGATTGATTGCCCAGAAGTTTAAACTGCAGAGAAACCGCGTGTAAGGGTTTAATATTTTTGAGTTTGTTACTTGCTTCAAACTGTTTGTGGAAATGCCTGAGAGAAGCTAACCATTTTTATTATGTTACTTTTGTGACAGAAGCGAGACAACAAATGGATGCGAGATTAGCAAATACGTGGAGGTTGACTGTGAATGAGAAGAAATTTATAGAGACGGCGCTTACTTCTGGTATCAGAATCGATGGTCGCAACCCTTTTGAATATCGTAAACTATCCATCAAGTTTGGCAGGCAAGTATTAGCTCACTCCTATGTAGAGGCAGGGGACATGCACTCGCACACACGTACACAAATTTGTTTCTTGGTTTAGGTGATAATATGTTGTAATTGCTTCTGTTTTGTATACTGATTCGTTTTGCTCAATATGTGCTTTTGCTCTGCTGCAACTCCACTTAGTTTCCAGGTTATACTGAGGGTTTATGTCCTTACATGATATGTTGAAGTTAATACTCCAATTATGGTTAGCTTTTTGCGAGTTCCGTAATCAAAGACTATTTTCTGTTTTTCTTGTTTTGGGTTGATGTGATCTTGTACCGTAAGTGTTTGCTTTTTCATATTTTTCCTGGATTTTTTTCATTGCTTTTCGCTAGGATAAGTTCATAGGAACTGAATGGGTGTTTTAATTATGTTTAGTTACGCATGGAGGATAAGCTCAAACTATATTATATTGTTAGTGCTTTAATTTTCCGGGTGGATTCTCTTTCATTGCATGATTGCAGTATTGTTATTTTATTGGTTCAGTGAACAGATAGTTTAATGTAGTATTTTCCTTTTGTGTTGATGGTGAATGTGTAGGGAAGATGGTTCATCAGAAGTTCAGCTAGGTCAGACTCATATAATGGGTTTTGTAACTGGCCAACTGGTTCAACCTTATCGGGACCGACCTAATGAAGGGACATTGTCAATCTTTACTGAATTCTCTCCAATGGCTGATCCTTCATTTGAGCCAGGTCGCCCTAGTGAGTATGCAGTGGAGTTGGGACGAATAGTAGATCGTGGTCTGAGGTGATAATTTATATATGTTTCTCAAAATCTACTATTGTCATTGTTATCATTATTATTGTTTTACGAAACTTTTGTCTTCATTAACTTGTATTTTTGAAATTGAGTTTGAGTTAGTCACCTTAGGTCTGAAATTTACATGATGTATACTTGTTCAATGAATTTCAGTGGTACAAAACAATCTGTGGTCTCTCTCTTCCCAAGTTTGTATCAAAAAGTTATTCATAATTCTTAAAACACTAAGGTTTCCTGAAATTTTGGAAAGTCTTGTTGGGGGGACTTATTAAAGAGTGAGGACTGCCTGTTAAACCTATCTCTTATAGTCCTTTTGATGAAGACACAAGTTTTGCATTGCAGTTATCCGTTCAAATAAAAATTTTGAAGGTTTTGTGGAATCTTGCAGAGAAAGCAGGGCAGTGGATACGGAATCACTTTGTGTTTTAGCCGGGAAGTTAGTTTGGGCTATACGTATTGATCTCCACATTCTAGACAATGGGGGGTGAGTATCCATGTACGGGGGTGGACCCAAGACTGTTTACTATCTCGGGCTAATTTATAAATTTATGGTAAATATTTGTGTGAATATCAGTTCATGTATAGGAGTGGAACAAACGCCACATCAAAACTCTTTGTAAAATACGTATATTTAATAAAAGAATGACAGCAATACAACAAATTAGCTTGTAATACAGATTATTAAAATTATACAGAACAAAAATTATTTATGAAATTCTTTTTTATTTTAGTAATTGGGAACTTGATATATTTGAATAATTTGATTTAATGAAAAGAAAAAGAACAAGTGTGATTGCGAAGGAAATAAACCATGAAATTATGAAAATGTTAATTGTTACTATATCATTGAGTAATGCTAGGGATCCTAACATTTGTGTCCGAATTCGAGTTCTAACTAATGTGGCATTTATCAATTGGTTGGTGGAATAGAGTAATAAGTAATTTTATATTTATCATCCAGTAGATGAGTGAAACATAGTATTGGGATTAAAGTTGGGACTCAAATGTAGAGATCTCTAGTATAAGTAAGAAATTCCCTTATTGTAAAATTACTCCCAGTGGCAATGTTATAATATATTGACATACTTTTTTTTTTCTGTCCCCAACTAGAACAAATCATAACAATTTTTATAATAAGTCAAAGCGATACTAACATTTTTGGACTCCTAATGATTTCAATTTATTCAATAAATATATAACTGAATCATTTTAAAATAAGTCTGTACCTCTAATTGCGAAAAAAAAAAGGTAAGGTTGAACTGGGGATATACTTGAAAATAAAATAAACATCTTATTATTTTATGAAAAATTATAAAAAGTTATGGGGTATAAGCCAAATTTTCCAGTGCTAGACCAGGCATCGGCCTGCCTCTGTCCATATGTTTTGTGTGTGCCTTTGTATTGTTATTTTATTTAACCAATGTTAAATGTCGTGTTCTAGTTAATTTTTAATCATTGTGTGGGAACAGAAATCTTGTTGATGCTGCCAATATTGCTGCTTTGGCTTCTCTTCTGACGTTTAGGAGGCCTGAATGTTCACTGGGAGGAGAAGATGGTCTCGAAGTGATAGTACATCCACCCGAGGTTAGTGATACTGTTGATTGAAATTTAAATGTTATTATCGAACAACTGTATATAACCATCATTCAAACTTAGGGAAGCATTCAGTAAATCTTTGAGTCCAACTGTATTGATGCTTCTATGGCCGAGATTTTTGTTTAATAAATGTGGGAGTTCCTGATTCGGAGTTGAATATCTAAGGACTATATTTTGCCTTGCTATTTTACCTTCAAAATGAGATAGTAAGGTATGATTTTTTGTTGTTTTGAAAGATAATGAGGAACAATACTTTCAACTGCTGAGGTGGGTTATATAGTAGTGAAGAATTAATCTTTCAATGGAACTAGAAAAAGATATGATAAAACAGGAATTATTAGACCATTACTCTTCTGCCTGGTCCACCCTTTCAAAAATTCAGCTGTTTAATCTTTCTCTTGGATATTGTTGGAAAAGCATATTGGTCCAATAATAAAATATCAATATTCATGGAGCACTGTCCTTGAAATGTGCTGCTCTGTACCTTAAATGGATATTAGTCTGCATCTACACTACCATGTCACACCTGGGTGCAATATGTTATTCTTCTTGATGGTTGTTTCACTTTTTATTTTTTATTAACTTGTTTATCGGTATTTGTTATTCACAGGAGAGAGAGCCACTGCCGTTGATAATACATCATCTTCCTATTGCAGTTACTTTTGGATTTTTCAGTAGTGAGAGCTTGTTGGTAGGCTAACTTTGATCCTGTAAATTCTCTCTGCAATCTTCAATTATGCATATTCATGCAGCTAATGAGGCAAAATGCCCTGTAGGTGATTGATCCAACTCACCACGAAGAAGCCGTTATGGTGGGAAAAATGACTGCTACACTTAATGCAAATGGTGATGTTTGTGCCATTCAGAAACCTGGAGGGGAGGGTGTTCTGCAGAGTGTTATCATGCAATGTTTGAGGGTTGCATCCAGGATGGCTAGCGACATTACAAAGAAGATAAAAGATGCTGTGAGTTTCTGCTGTTCTAAACAGTCTTCTGAAAACGGAGGTTTTTATCCTTCTATCCATTCTATTGTACGCATAAATATGCTCTAGTTATTGCTGATTGAATCTCGGCAGTTAGGGTTGGAAATGGTAACAGCAAGCTGTATAGAGTTTCGAATGTTGTTCTACCTCTAGGATCAACACTCTAGGATTAAGACACTACCAATCCCTTTTTTTTTTGATAGACAGGTGAATTTTGATCCTTATTTGTTTTATTGCTTGAATACATAGAGCTAAGTCCTACTAATTCCATTGTCGGTTGACTTTGATGCATGCACAGAAGTGCTATACACAGGTCTTTAGAGAACTCATATCTGCATTTTATGAGCCATCCCTTTCTAACTGTATTCATGCCTTTTCTCATTGCTATATTCCATATTTGGAAGATGTATATTTGAACTATTTATCATTACTTATTGATTCTGCCTGAAAATTGGCCTCAGCAATCCTTTTCTATCTCTCCCCTCCATTTCAAATATCTCGTTACAGATTTTAAATGAGTCTAATCACACCAAAATTATCACACTTAAATGAGTCTAGGAATGTTTGCCATGTTGACTTTTCCTATAGACATTTGATCAGCTTTAAGTAAAGGAACGGAATCAGAGGATCAAATGTTGACAATTTGACTTTTATATTTTGGGAACTGAATGAGGCTGGTTGATAAAGTGTTTGGAGTCTTCAACAGTTCAACAGGGGTTTTTCCCCTGATTTCATTATTTATTTATTTATCTATTTTTTGCCTTGTTGGTAACTTGTGCTAAATTTTTGGCACATCAAACTAACAATTTCTTGCTTCCGGAAATTTTCTATGATATGTGTAGGTTGAAACATACAACACCGAAAGAGCATTACGTAAGATCAAGCGTCACCCTACTTCCATTTCTTTGGATGGTAGTGTTAATTTGAAAGAAAAACAAAATGAACCATCTGGCCATAATGTTGTGAATGAGTTGTCAAGGAAACATTTGGGGAAGCCAAGGCTTGCATCTGAGGAAAATGCTAGTCCAAGTAACAATGGTGAAGGTGAATCCAAATCATCAAATGTTGGCAGAAGTAGTGGGAGAGATGGTGCTGCTGCTAATTTTGTTGGTGGTGCTGCAAGTTGGTAAGGTGTTTGCCTTTTTAAGTTCCTATTATGTTGTGCATCATAATTTTAGGTAGACACATTTTATGGAAGTACCCAGCTTTCTGTATTGATGGAGGACCTCACATTCGAGTGAAATGACCTTTATATGTAAGCAGTGGCGAAGCTGAAAGATTTTAATTAAATTACAAAACGCCCTTATTGGAACCGTTATTAGAATTTTAATATTGATTATTGGAACCTATATTAGAATTTTAGTTAAAATTACAAAAATGCCCTTATTGGAACCTATATTAGAATTTTAATATTGATTAGCTATATTGCCTCTTTGACTATTGTCAAATTCTTGTCAGAGTTCATCTCTCTTTCAACATCTTTTCATGTTTCTATGTCAAAGTTAAGCTTTTAAAAATAAAAATAAAAAGCAATTACAAATTTCAACAATTCTGTTTTTATTGAACAAATATCATATTTGGAGAAGTAAGGCTTATTATGTCTCTTATAAGGTGTATCTTTAATTTCTTATTAATAAATTCTCTCATACGATAGAAAAGCATTTAATTAGAAAATAATCCAGCCAACCACAAAAATGTTGCTAGCTTCACCACTGTACATAAGACATAAAAGAGGGTTTTATTTTTATTATTATTATTATTTTTTAAGACTCCATCAAATTGTGTTTATAGAGAACAACCTCTTGGCATGGTGCCCAAAGAGTTCATTTTTATTTGTTCAAAGCTCATTTCTCTGCTTTATGCTTTTGGTTTCAATTTCTTGTCTCATATTTATCTCCATCTGGTGAAAATTTAAACTGAATAGGGGATTAGGATGGTCCATTTCGGGATCAGCTGGTTGAATTACGTTTGTGAAATAGCTAATCTCTTCTGAGGTGACAATCATTTATAAGTTTTAATCCATACTGTCTTTGTGGGTTAAACTATTACATTTCTGATTATTTTCTTTTGCATTTGTCATTTAATCAATAAAAGGACCTTGTATTTCCTTTCTCATACTTGTTATTCATGTGACAGTAGGATTAGTGAAGATTCTTGGGTGCTCAACACCTTCAAGTTTGAATCTTACCTCCGAGGCAAATATGAATTCAGATTTGGAAAAAATGAACCTTCTCTGAAAGAACCTTCTCCGAAAGTGATGAATGCAATTTAAATGACGTCATTCAGCTCATTTTATTTGAAAAATTCTTACAATGTCTAAGTAGATCCTTTTTTAATCCTATAACGGCACAACAAACTTGTTTTATTATTACTTTTTATTATGCTTGAAAAAATTCTTTTGGAATTTTAGACACTCCCTTAGCTTCATTAAATGAGAGACCTTTTTTCTCTGAACTAAATGATCCATCTTTTCCACAGCAGCAACTGTTTGTTTAGCTTTTTGCAATATTTTGAATATTTCTTACGATGCAATTATGAATGATTATTGGACAATTGTTGTCTTTGCAAGAATTTTTTAATTTGTTTTTCTTTCTGTCTTGTTCTGGTAGTGTAATTTGTATTAGGTAACTCATTATATTACTGTATTTGTCTTGATTTGCTGATTATTATTTCTTAGATATTTTACCTTCTTCTCTTAGGGATCCTTACTCGAAGGGTGTTGATTCAGATTTCCTGAAAGCTTCTCTAGGTTCAAGAGGTATTTTTTGAAATTACTGTTAGAAGCATAAGAAATTACATTGGCATCTTGCTGCATATATTTTGTAAACATGTGTTCTTTGAATTATAAACTTTCTTTACCAATGGCTATTTCGGGTGGCCAAATTTGGGGAGGGGAGGAGCCACGGGGGCAGATGGCCAGTGGTGCATATAGTGTACAGAGTGAGCATTACTGGGGACACACAAGATTCAGTGAGAAACTGATCTGTGTGAAGCTTACAACTTGCAGGAAGATTAACACCAAAGAAGAAACAGCAAGACCCAACAGGTGAAAGAAAGCCCATTGAATCAAAGCCAGAGGAACCACCTGAAGATCTTATTCCAACAACTTCAGCAATGGACGTGTCTGAAACTGGAGTACGTAAAGGGGGAGAGAAAACATTGAAAGATGCTGTGAAGCCAAAGCACAAGCGGAAAAAGAGGGCATCCTCTTCTACAGCTGATGCAAGCTAGATGGACTTCAGCCAATAGAACCAACAGGAATATTCCCCTTGCTGGTGTGTTATTCAGCTCTCATTCTTCAATTATTATTATTATTATTTTTTGGTATTTCTCAGATGCTTCATCAATTGGGAGTCAATTTTCTGAAAATTTTTATCAAAAGTATGCACTGATCAGCTCTGTGCTATCAAACAAACTTCCAATAATAAAATTCCCACTTGTGGTACTTTTTTTTTTCTCTTGAAACATCTTTCGAAGGGGCCCAATTACAATGCATTGTTATTTTATAGGACTTGGCTGCATTATTCATTTGGACAAGAAGATCAATTTCAAGTTAGCCTTCGCAGATTCTTTAGGGATGATGCTCTTCATCACATTTTGGGAGGGAGTCGAAGTCGAGATTTCATTCATGTATAACTTCCAAGGAAATTGAATGGATCGATATTCACCAGGGTGCACTGAATAGAAATCGGAAAGAGAACTCAACTCTTTGGCACCAAATGTCCGTTGTACTAGTCTCGTGCCAAGCTAGTTTCTTGTTGGCTAAATGGAGATCAAGCAGCTAACTGATCCCCTGTTGTAAGAACTGCTGCCGCTTGGCAGCGTGGAATCTGAGAAAATCTATTATTTAAATTATAATATCCGGTTAATTCTGTCAGGAAGGAATCGATTGTGTATATTTCTGCATGGCAAGTAATTGTTGTGTGCATTATTCCAGATTTGCCTGATAGATGAAAATTAGAAACGGTGTGAGATACGAATTCCATTCGCATGAGTGGAAACGAGATTAGATTACGTTAGGCTAAGTAATATTAATAATGATAAAGAGTACGAAAAACAATCAAGCGGGCATATTTGGCAGATGAAATAAAACCTCAAACTTATTTAATTCGTTAAATCTAGTAACTGGGGAATGCAAACCCAAAGTGCAATTCCCACTAGTGATAGATAAAATCTTCTTATATTTGTCTGAACCTGTCTTATACTGAGAAATTTTAGAGTTACATTGTTAGTCATATGATAAAGAAATGATATTATGATAAATGTGGTAGTTATTTTAAATTTGAGTACACATATGACACTTTCATTAATTGATTGTATTAGCTCTGATGTATCGTAAACTTTCTTTCTCGTCTTACATTACCCAAACTATGCCACACGTCCTACTTGGATTATGACTCTGGTTCTTTGCTTGACCGATCATCTTGAGAAGAAAAAAGTGGAGCCTAATAGTTCCAGATAATTCCAACGCAATCCGTGCAGGAGTATAAGTAAAGTGGTGGCTGAACCTCTGTGTATTCCTTTCATTGATTGATTGCCGGTTAAAAATGTCTCAGTTCTTGCATTTCACTTTGAGCCTGAATTTCTAAATTCTCAGTATTTCTCAGCATTGAGTAGGAGAGAAGGGTACCAACTATACAAGGAAGCATTTGAGTCCGAGAAAATCTTGGGCACTTTCAGTATAGACACTTGTTTCTTTTATATTTTTGTCGTTATGCTTGTATTTACTCTTTAATAATTAATTGAAGGTGTATGTGGTATAAATGAAATAATCAAATAAATGGGGATGTATGCCTGGAGATTACTCAATATTCTTTCTGCAGAGGAGATTGGAAATCAACATAATTATTAAGTTACATGCAAATGCCCCGTCTCTGGTAAAACTCCAAACAAGGAAATGGCCTAAAATTTTTGCGCCAATTGGATGACGCGTCGTCTCTTTAAAAAATAAATGGATGACAGTTCATAAATAGAATGCGCTGGCGCATACACCAAACGACATGTCATTTATAATTAAACTAAAAAAAATTATTTATACAAATCAAGAAATAATAGTATTCTTTTATAAATTTATCTTTATTATCTTTTTCCATAAATTTACATTTTTCTAATTCCTAAGCATAGTAATAAACTCCCATAGCCATTAGAGAGACTTGAACCCTTTACTTTATAGTTAAGGGAAAATGTGTCAGTCAACCCAATCAATGAGTTATTGACAAAATTATAATAAGTGATAATAATGTACTAATATTATAAATATAACTAGATGATGTACTAATACTATATATATACTGGTTAATATAGTATGATTGAACAAATATTAAATTCTACAATGAATAAAAAAAAATTCAAGTAGAAACCATGAAAATTTAACTGATCTAGGAACTCATACGATCTCTATTAAATTTTATTACAACCAAAGAATACATTAAAATTCATCTGATATACAAAGGCAAGCAGGGGGCCACTTGTCTCTAAGTTTTCTTTATTTAGATTGTTCCCAACACATTAAATTTGGGAACCAAACAAACCTCTAACCAATCATCGGTGGTTAATTAAAGAATTAATCCATCTGATTAATTCTCTCCCAAACTGTATATAATTCTCGATGAAAACAGAAAATAAATAAATTGATGTTTTCTATAACTGCCGATAACATATTATTTACCTTTGATTTTGATAAAACTTGCAATAGGGTTGTGCGATTAAAGTAAGCAACTAAGCATAAAAGCAAATCGACATTAAATTCTAATCTAAATCGTGGTTGGATTTATTTTACACTATTTCTAACACCTTCTCGAAGCATATAAAATCAAATTTTTGGTTGAGGCTTGTGAAAATATGAGAACTAAAAATTACATAAATAATTATTATGCCTTTTTAAGAATCATTTGGAACTTAACATATATATATATTTCGGCATATATGATCATGTTTACTCAAGTCTCGTTGCCTTTTATAACTTTTACAATCCTAACGCACATTAAGAAAGCCATTGCGAAATCATAAAAAAGCAAGCCATAAATAAAAGGAGACTTAAAAAGGGTTCCCATCTGAGAAACCAGTCTATTAATTTAGCCTTCAATCCACTCTTCTTAGCTGGGGGCGTCAGCTTCAGCTTGCAGGAATCAATACTCATGGTTGCCAAGTTCTCATCACCTACTGTACCTGTCTCTGAATCTCCATAAAGAGGCCTCGGAACATGAAAGCAATCATGGAAAAGAGGATGCTGCAACGCTTCCGCGGCCGTCGGCCTTTTGCATGGATCCCAGGAACATAACAATTCAATGAGGCTCATTTCATCGTCATTAGCTGATGGGATCAACAAAGAGAGATTGTTTCCTTCTAACTTCGGAAATTTGTAGCCATAAGCCTTTGCGAGCTCGAGTCCTTCAGCCCAAGATTCCTCTGTAGGACTCCCAATTGCATTGCAGATTTTGTAGAGCTGATCATCTTCACAAGTACCCGGAAACAGAGGATGAAGTGTAATCAACTCGGCCATTATAAGCCCCAGTGCCCACATATCAACTTTCGAGTCATATTGGCCTGACATTAACATCATCTCCGGAGCTCGATACTGTAATGTTGTTATATAATCGGTATGCGGAGGACAAGAATCAACCTCCCAAGCAAGTCCAAAATCAGCAATTTTAATCGTGTCATTAGAAACAAGCAAGTTTCTCGGAATCAGGTCTCGGTGAAAGTAACCCTGCTGGTGCATGTAATTTAGGCCCTGGAGAATTTGGAAGCACCAATTTTTGACTTCAGCTTCCGAGAAATATTGCTTTCTGTCTGACATAAGTTGGTGCAGGTTACAGTCCATGTACTCAAACACAAAGTATAATCTGTAGTTTTCGCTGGTGAGTTCTTGAAGCTTTACAATGTTTGGATGATTATTTATCTTCCGTAAACACTTCACTTCTTTCAAATTCAAGCATTCTTCCCAAGAATAAATTCTTCGTTTTAATGCTTTGATAGCAACATATTCTCCGGACTGGTTCTTTATAGCTTGCCAGACTTTTCCGAATGATCCCTCTCCAATTTGCTTCACCAATGTGTATTTCTCCATTTATTTACGATTTTTGAGGAAAGAAAAAGAGAAAAAAACACGCAAGAACTTGTTAACAAATTCTGAAAAATTTGTTTACAGCGCTAGTGGGAGAAGGGACGTTAATATATAGAACAACAAAGTTTTCCTATTATTGGGAGAAGAAGGAATCCCGGCAATATTGGGATTACTAATCCATTATTTTTAAACACACTTTAATTGTACTTTTTAAAAAACACACACTCTAATAATCATTATTAAAACTTTCAGTATACCGACCCAGCAATTTATAATTTATTTAGATAGAAAAAGTCACAAAATCATAATTAAAATTTGTACGATATGATTCTAACGTGAATTCTAATCAAATTTTGATTGTTGATTTAATGCTTTATAAATCCAATTAAATAATAAAAAGTTAGTGTAGTGTAAATAAATCTCATCAATTTTCCTCCTAAAATTAGGCTTCTGTTATTAAAACTTCACGTTATCTCCTCTTCGAACTTGAATCTCTTTTTTTACGAAGAAATAAATTAATTCCATGTCAACAGAAACTATAAATTTTAAACCCTCCAATATCCTTTCCACTAGCCGCCACCTTCTTTTCAACTTTTGGCCTCCGGCATGGCACCACCGGCAGCCGGTAGTGGTAGCCAGCCACCGTCGGTGCCCCCTCACACCACGGCGGCCACCCATCCTGCGGCAACCCCTTAACCAGCCGCGGCAGCCTTCACGCAAACATCCTTGTTCGCGGCTTTCATCTCAAACTCCCTCCCATGCCATCGCAACCTCTCAAAACACTTGTGGTGGTGTTTCTCAGCCTCTTGCTCCCTCCCTTGCCACCATGCAGCCGTCGTATGGCCTCCATCCTCTCCAAAGTCTTTCAGCTTCATCTCTCCCATCGTCGCGTACCTCGTTTTTTACCGAACCGACAAATCCTAGTTCGCATGTGGCTGTGTTGACAACTAATCTCCGTGTTGACCAAACGGCCATCACCGAACCATCATCTTTGCCGCAATCTGAATAGCCACCACCTAGCTTCCAACATTCCCCAAGCCAAAACCAGCCGCATTCAACAAACCCTAGTTCGCATGTGGCTATGTTGCCTGCAGCCGCCGACCATGCTGACCACACGTCCACCACCCAACCGCTACTACACTCCTCGTTGGTCCATGCCGTCCATGACCAGCCGCCACTGACGTGTTCACAGCCGCCAGTCACCACCCAGCCGCAACCCGTGTCCCAAAACCTCTGCTTCCTCCACAACCCTAGCTCTCTCGTCCCTCCCCAAAACAAGATCCATGCGGCCGCCTATTCTTCTCCATCACAGCCGGCCATCCCCACTACCACACCTATGCATGCGGCTGCTGCCGTTCACACCCCATCCCATACCCCTTCCTAAACCCTCCTACGCTTCTGCCGTCAATCGAGACAAAATCCTTGATCCTAATGCTTCCAACCGGCCACCAAAATCTTTTGTGGATGTTGTTACTGATTCCTCTGGTTCTCGTTAATCGTTAAGCCAATGCTGCTTCATCGGGAAGAACCTGCAGTTCATTTTCCAATTGCAGAAATCCAGTCTATGCCTGAACCATGTATTTGGACCCTAGGCGAATTTTTTTAGGCTTCCTTTCATTATGCAACTCCAATACTAAAAAAAAAAAATGAATGAGCTCAAAATTTATTTTATCTTTGAATCTTGAATTTCAAGAATAATAAAAAAAGATCTTAAAAATTGTAAAAAATAAAACCTGAAAAAATAGTCAAGAAGATATTTTTTTGAACTATTATAAAAATAAAGAAACAAGCAAATGAGAACAATATCGTTTTGAAACTGAATATTTAGAATAATAGCATAAAAAAAGTTGAAATGATAAATTGATTGTCATATAATTAATATGGACTTTGTATTTCAAAAAATTAATTTTTTTTAAATAAACCAATGAATATATATATATATATATATATATATATATATATATATATATATATATATATATATTTGTAGAGAGGAGAGTAGGAAAATTTTTCATCTACTAATAATTTGATATTACAAGGTTTTAATACCAAATTAAAAAAATACTCATTAAAAATCAAAGATTCTAAAGTTAAATAATTAAGTTTTTTTTAGAAAATTGAAAAGGTAAAGAATTATTTATTTATCATATTTTGGAAAGACTAGTAATTAGTGAATTGTTCGTTAGATAATATTAATAATTATGTCACTTTAACACAAAGGTTACTGAATATAGATTTTCTATAAAAAATAATTCTTAATTATAGCATAATTACTAATTAGAGGAACGTCTAATAGACCTTCTTATAAAAACGTTATTTTAAAAAAAAATCTTTATTAATTAGAGAATTATTAATAAAATACTCAAAAAATGAGACATTATCAAAATATGGGGACCTTAGGCGACCGCTTTATTTGTTTATACTTAAAGTTACCCCTACCATTGCCAGTAAGTTTTTGTTTGGCCGCCCTCCCATGGATGTGATTCATAAATTCTTTGTTTTTTTGGATTTGAAAGGTAGTACACATGTCTCTTTGATAGATAATAGCACTTTGATCAAGCTTCAGCTTGAAGAAAATGGCTCCCTTACTTGGGTTAGACAGACTTGGTATATTAGTGGTAGGTCCATTCGCATTTTTAAGTGGTCTACATTTTTTTGAAGCTTTAAAGAGTCTTATATTATTCCTATATGGGTTTCTTTGTATTATTTGCCTGTGCATTTTAATCATTACAAAGATGCTCTTTATTCTAAAGCTAATGCTATTGGTAAGCCTTTGCAGTAAGGATGGTAATCCGAATCTAACTGATTATATCAGTTTAGTTCTCAGTTCAAAATCTTAAAACCAAAACTAAACCGAATAACCCAACGGCAATTTTATAAATTTAAACAGTGCCTCATGACATAATATAAGAGGATATTATAGGCAAGGTCATAGTTTTATAATACAGCTTAACACACCATATATAGACACACATTGAGCAAAAAACGAAAAAATGAAACCCTTGTTTCTTTAAATCAACTTCAACTAGCACCCAAAAATCCCAAGCCCCATTTCTCAGTTCTTCATCTTCCTCTTCATGGCTGCTACTATTTCTCTAAATCCAACATCGCAGACAACAATCAAAAAACTTTAGGCCTTGATTTTTCATCTTCGTCTTCAAATTTGTTAGCTGCTGCTATTGTCGCTCTTCATCTTCAATTCCACTTGCTACTATTGGTTGTCTTACTTTCTTGACATAGTCACACTGCCGACAATAAGAAATTGGTACTCTTCATCTTCGTCCCCAGCTTGCTGGCTATTCTCATTTCCCTTTGTTTCTCATATTACTAGCCGCTATGGCTACCTTCTTCAACTTCGAGCGACTGCTACTTTCTTCTTCGGAGTTTGAGGGCAGCCGATCTGCAACTTCGAGCTGTTGCTACTGTCTTGTTTCAAGGGTGAGCAGCCGACGACTAAGCCTCCATTTCTCTTTCATAATGACTCGTGAGAGTAAGTGATGACTGATGGGTTTTTACTTCGTTTTCGCTCTTATAAAAATATTAAAACATTGAAATTGTGTTCTATGTTGTTTGATTAATATTTCTTTTTTTTTTTGTGAAATTTTAAATATTATGCTTTTTATTTTCAATTTTTTTGAGTAGGTTATTTTTATTATTTTTAATTTTGTTAATAGCATAATTTATTTATCCATATATGTGTATTATGCTTATAAAAGAGAGCTAGAGCTCGTAGTTCTGCATGGCACAATATTGAAATCGCACCAATATTGAACCATTACTGAACTAATATACCGATCTGGAACTGGACCATATTGAACCAATCAGTTCTTGCTGGATGCTTTATTTATTTTGGTTCATATCGATTCTTTAAAATCTTGTATGAACCGGATTCTTTTTTTTATTTATCCTAATACCGAACCAAACCAAACCGATGTCCACCCCTACTCTGTGGGTGGACCATGCCTTTGCTACTGTTAATAGGCCCTCGGTTGCTAGAGTTCTGATTGAGTATGATGTTTTGTGGATGTTGTTTCCGAGATTTTGGATTAGTATGATGGTTTTTGGCAGGATATCATATTCGAGCATGTTCCTTTGTACAGTGCTTCGATTAAGCACCTTGGGCACTCAAATGATGCCTGTTTTGTTACCAAACTTGGGCTTCAACCCCAAAAGCTTGTTGGCTAGGTGCAGGATACTATTGTTCGATATAAAGGAAAGATGCCTATGTTTGATGCTAATGTGCTACCTCGGGTAGATCGTACTACACAGTATATGGTTGCTGCAAACAATCGACCATTGGGGCCTGTTCTGGTCTTGGGTAAGTCTTTGGGTTCGACTCTACAGCCTCTTTTAGGGGAGAAAGTTCGGCCTTTGAAGCCTGGTGGCAATGAAGGTACTTCTTTGGAAGCTAGTTCACCTATTCTTGTTGCTCAGGATACTGAGAATGATAAGTCTGATTCGGTTTCTGAGCTAAGAGTTTAGGATGACGATGGTTTGAGGGATGCTGTTGCTTTAAGAGATGCTAATGGATTCGCTAAGGTCGCTAATCCTTTTATTTTTATTTTGGATGATCCAGGTGTTCAGAGAGCATCCATCGGCTCTATTTTTTTTCCAATCTGCGGTGGATGATATTCACCTCATAGTTGTGATTTTTAATTCCTATTCTACAAATATCCCTTTTCAATCTAATGAGGAGTTTGGAGGAGTTTGGCTTTGACTGGGAATCTTATGGCTGATGATTGTTTCTTGTTTGAGTCTCGAAGCTACTGAGGGTGATCTTGACCCCAATTTCAATGTTGTTCGCCCGCATGCCTCTAGTTTTAAGAAATATTTCAAATTAGTAACTAGTCGCAACTGTCATAAGCAGTTCTCTGGGTGTTTGTCATAATTTGCTCCCTTTAGTTTCTTTTTTGTTCTTTTATTGCTTTTGCTACTTCTCTGTTTTGTTGATTGTGCTTGTTCCCTGAAGGTTTTAGTCTATATTCCCCTTCAAATTTAATTTCTTTTATTTTTTAATCTATAGGTAAGGTGTCCCATTTAACCCCCAATAAACTCCTGGGTGATGCTATGAAGGCAAGCATTTGGGTTGCTGAAACGGAACAAAAGGGTTCAAATAAATCCAACAGGAAACCGAAGAGAGAAAAAGAAACTGTTCCAAAGGTGACTCCAGATGATTTGCCCGAACAATTCAGGGAAAGAAAACAACTGAATGGTTCAAAGATTGGTTTGGTAATACAGAAGCATTTGTATCAGGTGGATTTATGTGATCGTCAGTGTCGCCTGTCAAATCCGATGACACAAATAAAGTCATCCGACTTCTTGACTGATAATGAGAAGAGACACCTTGAAAAATAAAGGAGAGATTAAAGTGAAGTTCATTGACCCTTTGCTTCAAGAATATAATGGCTTGATTTTTAAGCTGCGGAGGATGTCCAAATTTGATGCGAATAAGAAGGAGATAGCGTGCTGCCTATGTTATGTGTTTATAAACAAATGGATCAATGCTAAAAATAGGAATAAGCTGGAACTTGATAATGAAATTCAACCGTGGAAGTTCAGGTCACTAGCTGGAGAACTTTGTACTGCACTTGTATTGGTTGCTCGTAATAATGGAAGAGATAATAAAGCTTCTGAAGATAAGAATAACAAGAACCTTGGAGATGATAGTACAAGAGAAGATGGCAGCAAATACAATTATAATTGAGTCCAAGAAGTGAAGGCATGGGAACAACTACGTACCACTCCCAATACACCATGAAGGTACGGTTTTTTTTTTTTTTTTTTTTTTTTTGGTATGGTTTCGGATTTTTAGGGTTTGTACATATAATTGTTTTGGCGTTACGTCTTGATGAACTTTTTAGAACAACCTTTTTCTTTAGAGATTGAGATTCTCTCTTGATCTGAACATGCATGATCTTTTACAAATCTTCTGCCACCTGTATTTTAATAATAGTATATGGTTAGGATTTAATTACTTTTTTTTTTATTTATTACCCACTAATAAAATTTGCTTAAATAATACTCAGATCAAGAGAGGATCTTGATCCTTCCTTTGTAGATATTGACATGAATATATATGGAACATTGTCATATTTCATGTTTAATTTGTTTTGCTTTGTAGGTTTTTTTGCGCAATCGAGATCAGATTCTTGGCATCAATATTTTTAAGTTTTGAAATTTTCAATAAAGTTCCTACACAAAAGCTGCCGATATTCATATACTGCCACGCATCCATCATGTTTTTTTTAAGATTTGGATTCGATGTTTATATGATTTTGCTTTAATTGTTACCGGACTGTTATCGATAGTTTTTAGATTTAATATTTAAATGTTACTAAACATTAATATTCTTTAACGAAAGTAAATTTGTTTATAATCATGATTTTGATACAAATACATACGATGGTAAAGATGGCAATGGCTGCAATATTGATTAAAGTCCAACAAGTGGAGGCATGCATGTAAATTTTTAGTCTTTTTTTTTTTATCACATGTTATAAAGTCAAACCTCTTGTTTATATTGGATTACAGTCTCGTGATTTTTCTTATTTTGTATTTTTTACATAATTTTTTTTTTCTATTTTATATTTTTCATGTAAAAATTTGTATCTCTTGTGGTTGGTTTATTATTTTGAATTGTTTTGGTTTATTTTTTACCTATTTATTCGTGGTACACATTATATTTTAATCACATAAAGAGAAAAAGAATTTTATTTCTACTTAATTTGCAGCTTGTTCCCATCACAGCACATATGAGTTGTGTTTTTATTATTTTTTAATTAAGTTCAACCCATTATCCTCTTAATTCATGTGAGTACGTCAAACCTTAGATGTTTTATTTTTATTCAAAAGATTTTTTTTTTTTATCAATTGAACTAATAGAATTTTTCGAACTTCAGAATTGGACCTGCCCAGGCAAAATTCAAATAGTGTGATATATATGTTGCATAAATTTTCTTTTAAATTTCCTACTAGAATTTTTCGAACACGTCTTGGCAAAATTCGGATGGTTTTATATGTAAGTTGTGGGAATTTTCTTTTAAAACTTGAAACCTTTCACGCGTTTCTCAGTACTATTTTTCAAACTTTGGATTTGGGCCTGACTGGACAAAATTCAAATAGCCTTTTTATATACGTTGCAAAAATTTTCTTAAAGCTTGAAAACCTTTCGGGGTTTCCTCATGAGATCACCATCATCATCAATAACAAAACACATCACTTATTCACAAACAAAACCCGTTATGTGTTGCAAATAAGTGAATTAATCACTATCATTAGTAACAGTAAAACCCACAACTTACTCACAAAATTTAACAAAACCCATTACGTGTTGCAGGCGGTGACGGATTGGTGGCGATGAAGACCGGGAGAGTAGTGGAGTTGACGGGGATGCTCGAGAAAGAGCAGATGAGAGAAAAACTAAAATAAAATAAAATAAAAATAATCGTAGTTTTATTTTTATTTTTATAAGGGTAGTTCTGTAAATAACTGGGTTAATTTGATTAACAAAAAATGATGGTTCAAGGTAAAAATGCCACGATAAAAAGGCCCAACCATTACTTCAATGCCAAGCCCATTATCCAACCACATAGAATTTCCCTTTTGTATTAAAAAAACAAAGAGAAAAACAAATATGATGGGAGTAAAAAGACCAAAAAGGACGAGTGTCGGAGGAGAGGAGATCTTCAGTTCGGTTACCCTCGAGTCCCTCGCGGCTTGCCGTCAGTCCCCCAAAAAACCAAAGCGTACGTGCTCTCTTGTTTTCGCCTTTCCTCAAATTCAATTCGATTCAATTCCCAATTCAAAAAACCCTAATTAACAAAACTCCTTTGACTGAAAAATCATATCTTTTTAGTTAGTTAGTTCAACTAAATAATCGATCTCTGTAATAATGGATTCTCTCCAAGCCAGTTACAGAGAGGATGATGATGAAGAAGAACCACCTCAATTACCAGCAACTCCGCCCCAAAACGACGACGCACGGGAAACCCAACCCCAAAGTGACGACGTCGCAAAGGAACCGGAATCATCCCCGAAAGACGACGCAGTACAGGGACCGGAATCCCTAAACGACGCCGCGCGAGAAGCTCATCACGAACCGTTACCTCAGCCTGAGCCCATGGTGCCTGATTCCGTCACCGAGAACGCAGCACAGGAACCTGACTCTCGAAACGACGTCGCATTGGAAGCCGAAGCTCAGCGTGAGCCCGTGGTCTCTGATTCCATCTCTGAAAACGCCGCAGCACAAGGACCTGAGGCCCCGAACGACGTCGCACAGGAGGCTCTACCTGAACCTGAGCCCATGGTTACCGATTCTGTATCCGAAGACGAGGCTGAGGAAGCTGAAACCCGAAACGGCGCCGTACGAGAAGCCCAACCTGATATTCAACCCGAGCCTATGATCTCCGAATCGGTGTCCGAAGACGACCCAACAGCCTCAGACGACACTCAAAAATCCTCAAAGCCTGACAACATTGCCGCCCAGAACGATGACGTCGAAGAAGAAGACGACGAGGATGACGACCCGCCGCCTAAGAAACAAAAGCCACTCTCTTCATTAACTACTTTACATGAACAACAATCACGAAAACAACAACAGCAAACCCCAGTTGCTAATAACAATTCAATCTCAAAAACAAATTTGGCACCGGCATCTGGGACTGCAACTAAGAAATCGAAGAAGAAGAACAACAATGTGTGGGTTTCACGAACTACACGAAAGGGAAAAAAGAAGAACAAAACAAACACTCAGAAAGAAGTATCCCCTGAGGATACTGTGCTAATAACTCCAGTTCCAAGATTCCCTGACAAAGGCGATGATAACCCAGAAATGAAAATCTGCTTATCAAAGGTTAACTTTATGTATTTTTTTTAAAGACAATTGTCATACAATTTTTTTTTTTGTTCTGTTTCTAATTTTCTATTTTTTTAACATTTTATGTTTATTCTAAGGTTTATAAAGCAGAGAAAGTGGAGTTAAGTGAAGATAGGCTGACTGCAGGTAGCACTAAAGGGTATAGAATGGTGAGAGCCACAAGAGGGGTTGTAGAAGGAGCATGGTATTATGAAATAAAGGTAACAGCTTGATGCATTGCTTTTTCTTTGCTCGTTATATTATCAGAATCTTGTAATTATTGTTTACTTGGCTTCCAATCAATGTACATTCGGAAACAATTTATAAACCAATTACATTGTAAATTGTAGTCATGGTTGAAAACCAAAATCTACAATGGCATTGTGTCTGAATTGTTGCTCTAAAACAATATAGCATTCAAATGCATGATGCTAAAGGAAAATCATTTATTTTGACATTATTGATTGGGTAGATTTTTTAAATTTCCCTTCCTTCTTATGACTAAGATAAAGGTTTTGTGCTACTTGTGGAGTTGAGTTCTACTCTTTTGCAGTGTTCAGTCCTAACTCAATTTTCAAAACTTTCCTTTTTCTTCTGGTTTATTGAAATAAATTATTGGAATTTATAAAATTTCTTTTAATTAAAGGTGATAGCATTGGGTGAGACGGGGCATACACGGTTAGGGTGGTCTACCGAGAAGGGGGACTTGCAGGCTCCAGTTGGGTACGATGGAAACAGTTTTGGGTATAGGGATATTGATGGGAGTAAGGTGCACAAGGCCTTGAGGGAGAAGTATGGGGAGGAAGGGTATAAGGAGGGTGATGTTATTGGTTTTTATATTAATTTACCTGAGGGAGGACAATATGCACCTAAGCCACCCCATTTTGTTTGGTACAAGGGACAGAGGTATGTTTGTGCACCCGATTCCAAGGAAGATCCTCCTAAAGTGGTTCCTGGTGAGTTTTTTATCGGTTTATGTAATTTTGGTCATGTTATTTGATTAGTAGCATGCATTGATGTACATTTGGTTTGTTTTGATCTTGCTGTTGCATTGAATTGTGGAGAATAAAAATTGCAATGCACTGCACATACACTGATCCTCATGCTACCTCACTTCACGTCTCCGCCCTGATATAAACTAATTCCCCTCCAAATTTAGTGTGAGCGGGATTGAACTCCTTACCTCTTGCTTCTATTGCAAGAGGCCAAAGTTAAACTAATTTATCTGTTAATGTTTTTATCTAGGAAATATGTATGATGGTTTTCTGTTTCCATCTTTTGCTATACATATGATTTACATCTATCTTTAGGATTGATATTGGGATTAATGAGTGCATGCCCTGTTATATGTCTTCAATTTTGTGCGTGGATAATTTTTTAGGATGAAGTTTTGCCGATTAAAATGTGCATTATCAAGACGTTTTTGTCTCTGTAAATTGTTGTTTAGATAATGGAACCGTTCTGGTTTGTTGCACCTCTGCATTTGAGCTTTCATTTTACAATTGTTAACACAAGGTTCATACATCTTTCTAGAAGTGTTCTTGTTATGAATGGTTGAAACTTTCCTGCTGATTCCTTTCTCTTTGAAGGCTAATTTATTAGAATCCAGTCTTGTCTATTCATTATGTAGTTCTGTCCTTAGGAAGGTTATGGAATTGTATGTCTGTTATAACATCTAGCAAGACTATTTGAAGTTAATTTTGGCCTGAATGATGCTTGATCTGAACTTTGGAATGCAATATTTGTATTTGTTAATTGGGAAATTATCTCCCAACCACTTCAAGAATATCGAAAGTGCAAGTAGCCACCATAAGTTTTTTGATAATATCTTATAACCACCCCAAGTTTTAGTTTTATATCAACTAGCCACTTTTCTGTTAACTCCATCAACCACCGTTAAAGAATCTAAGATAAAAGGCTATTTTGCCACTGGATTCATTTAAGAAGGTAAAACCATGTTTTAGGAGGCTCAAGGGGCAAAATAGTCTTTTATCTTAAATTATTTAATGGTGGATGACAGAGTTAGCAGAAAAGTGGCTGGTTGATATAAAACTAAAATTTGAGGTGGTTTTGAGATATTATTAGAAACTTGTGGAGGCTACTTGCACTTTTAATGTTCTTGAGGTGGTTGGGGAATAATTTCCTTTGTTAATTCTTTGAATACCTTAATTGAAGCTTTATAATTTTTGTCTTCTCCCTTTTGAAGTGATCATAAGAAGGCTAAGGAAGTTTTTGTCTGTTTGCGTGCCCATTCTCTCAGAGTAAACAAATGTGCATTGAGTAAACTTATAGCCAACAACTATTAATTGAATAAACTAATCATAAGCATGGAGTTTTCTAATGTATACGGGAAAAGTGGTTGCATTTAGGAGTTATTTGATGTTTTGCCTTGTCCCCATATTACTTAAGGCGTTGATAATTTACTTATCAGTGTTTGCATAAGGTTTTTACTATGGGGGCTAGAGTAGGGTGTTAATCAAGGTGTGAGCAGTTGTCAGTATTTTTTCTTTTCTGATCCTTATATCTATATCACATATCATGGATTTGACTATGTGGTTCAAGTATCAAATTTTTTATCTTCATTCAATATCTAGTGGAATGAAATATGTCATTATACAGAACTAATTCCTTCTTCAAAATTGTTCATTTTATATTTTTGAAAAATACATCATATGTCTATTAGCTAGCCATTTGAGTTGGAAGTCATTGAACCAAAATTCGTGTGGGGACATATGCAGCAATCTCCATTATTGCACTTATGGCTGTGTTACATAGGAACTGAGTTGAACCTGATGGACTATTTGTAAGTTATAATTATGATTAGTAAATCAGGTATAAATTTGAAAAAGAGTTTGCAACTTTGGACTGTGTTCTGCTGTTAAGCTGCCCAAATTTTTCTTGGGTGTGATCATCATAAGAATAAGTCTTTCACCTTGCTTTGAGATATTCTTCTATCATTTCTTTCCAGAAGAGATACAGCGGTGTGCCATGTCATGCTTTGAGTGGAATTGCTGCTTTCTATTAACTTAAGGATCACAATTTCTGTGTTTGATGAGTGTGTTTTAAATCATTATTTACTGTTAGTATAGTTGGTCTAACTGAACTTGGCATATTGCATTTATTTTTATTTGGTTCATTTGAGTCATTATGTCGACTGTATTAAATGTTTATTGCTTCACCGCAGGAAGTGAGATATCTTTTTTCAAAAATGGGGTATGCCAAGGGGTAGCTTTCAAGGATTTATATGGTGGTCAATACTACCCTGCTGCTTCGATGTATTCTCTTCCTAATCAACCCAATTGTGTTGTCAAGTTCAACTTCGGCCCTGATTTTGAATGCTTTCCTGAGGACTTTGGCGAGCGTCCTGTGCCTAGTCCCATGATTGAAGTTCCTTATCAAGGGTTTGACAGCCGAGTTGAAAATGGTGTGTCCAATGAGAAGAAACATTAGCCAGCAGGAGCATTTTTGAACCTTAACTGTTTAGTGTATGCAAAGTCGGGAGATTATTCTTAGTTGAGAGCATTATATTGTACTTTGACTATTGTACATTAAGACTAACAAATGAATTGATACTTTCTGAAGATTTGAATTTTCTGGAAAGGATTCTGATTGTAAGTGTTAATCTATTTATGAGTCCATTGATCACTTGTTATGTTTCTTAGATCATTTCTTTTAATGAAATTTCTAGTTTTGATGTTGTGATATTTGTCCACATTTCTAGTTTTTATTTTGTCTACTAAGGATAAAAGCTAGATGTCCGGAAATGGTGGCGTATAATTGCATAATTTCAATTTCGTCAGTTGTTTTAGGTTGGTTAAAGGGAGAGAGCAATCATACATGAGTTGTTTTGCACTCCTCCAGCAAACCTAAAGTGGAAGAAAACATGCGTCTGGCTTCTTGGTATGATCTGTCTCTCCTATTCTCCTTCCCTCCCTCTCTCTCTTTCTCACACAAAAAAAGGTTCTTGGCTTCATCTTTCTATTAATCTGTTGCCCAATTCCATTGGATGCAGAGAAATGGTATTTGATTTGGCAATGTTTTTAGATCTATTGAATTTTTATTGCAGTTTTTTACACTCTGGCAGGACGGGCTTCCTTTGTCCTGAAGGAGCACTAGCAACTGATTATTTGTTGTTCTATGTTTCTGTATTCCTTTGTCAGCATTGAATCGAAAATGATAATCATAAATTCAACACCTTATCTGCACTTTTGGTCTATGTTGCTGCATTTGGTCTAAATAGTAACATGATATTCTGCTTCTAAAACAATCATCTTCTTGATGAATGATGAATCTTTTTTTTATATTATGTAGCTCTTTTGAGAGCAGATGGATAGTAATTTCCTTTTTTTTTATCTTTCTTTAATTCTCTGTGATGTTATATAATTGAAATAGAGTCCTTTCCGTTTCTGAAGACAGGTTATTTGTGATTTTCAAGGTCATTGACTAATTTGTTGACATTAGTAGATAGCAGCTGGTGCAGGGCAGCAGCAGGGTTGGATTCATAATGAAGAAAGTGGTAAGGTTAGTGTTATTGCTTTAGACATATGATTAAGCTACTTGTCTTTTGTGTATTACTAGCTGCTTTTATTGGCTATGGGATATGCATTGATGTGAAATGCTTGCGAGTTGAAAAGGAGTCACTATCTTTTCACACCTTTGAAAGTTACACTTTAATATTTTATTGTGATACATTAATCTATTTGGGGGTTGAAATCCATGCTGCTCCATGTGGAAATATTTATTATATAGGGGATCTTCAGGTTTATGCACATAGGGGCAGATTATGAAGCTAGAAGTGCACCTTCCATTCATGAGTCTTGTTAGGTTGGTTATCTGCTAATTGCTCCTAGACTACCACTCGTGGTTTTTAGGAATGCAAGCGGACTTAGCTGAATCAATTATTTGGCATAATGATGTAGCTCAAAAAATGAAAAGAAAACATGAGATGAGTCTGAAGGACAAATACTTTTGAGTAAAGTTTGAACATTACCTGAATTCTATCAATAAGATGTTGAGCAATATCAAACCATTTTGAGCTAAATCTCAAGCTCATATCAGTGATGAAGTTTAATATATCTTACTGTGATAAAGAGTATGATCAAGTGAAGGAACTGTTATGGTTGTGGCTCAAGCAGAAAGGACAAAATCTGGGGCTGAACCTTGGCTCTCATGATGGACTTTGGATATAATTTGAGACAAAAATGCTATTAACACTTCCATTTCGAGAGTCAATATTGTTTACTCAAACCAATGTTCAATAATGTTTTAGACCAATTCTGTTTTAGTCTGGGGATAGAAAAAGCATTCTCCTGCTAATTCTTCAATACAAAGATTTCTTACTTGAAATTTGTAACACATCTTTTACAATTTTGATATCATGTTACTTTGTTTAGGTGAATTGAATTGAGCTAATGACTATGTTAATTAGGTTATAATGTTGATCATTTTGTAATTTATGATGTAAATGATATTTGATGTGTGAAACGTACAGCAGATTTCATGTATTGGGTGGTGTATAAGTTGATACATTCTTTGTCATATTCACATTGGTTTTCTAGTACTCATGGAAATTTGTGTGATATATGCTATCTTATTTATCATTATTTTACTTATGAAGAGAACAATATAGATGATGTTAAATAAGAAAAAGCCTAAACTGAGTTTGTTTAACAATCAAGAAAGCTAGCCTAGCTTATTTACTACTCTGTGTTGATTAAAAACCACAGCTCTAAAATGTAGTTTGGAAGTTAAAGTGATTTTATTGAATACTTGATTAAAAACCTATATTACTTTATTATTTTTGTAAAATTATTATTAGCTGTTATATTTACTAACCATTATTAATTTATATCACGGCTAGAGCTTTGTGCTAATCCACAGAAATTGTGGCTTTTAATGACTATAGCATGATACCAAGCGGTTGCTTATGCATATCAACAGATGTTTGAACAATGCGTTCATTGCATGGTGAATATTATCAAAGTTAGCAAAGCAACTAGAATGTGGATTAACAATGCACAACTGTTGTTTTGGGTTGCTTACTTTTCCATTGTCTTAACCATGCGGAATCTGGTTTTTGTTGTCTACAAACAGAAACAGACTCTGTGGAAACTATGGGAATGGTTAGCTGCTCTACAACCTCGAGCTCAAAAAAGGAGAAAGTTTAAAAAACCAAATATTACAGACAAGTGCATAATGAATAATTGCTTGCATATTGTGGTGAGTCCTTTTTTTTTGGTGATATGAAACTCAAAAATGTATCAAAGGAGAAAAATCAAAACTGAGTGGATCAGTTGTCCACTAAGCATAAATAAAAAACAGAGAGTATAGCATGGGGAGACCTCAAAATACTCTTTACTAGTACTAGGGTAGCCATAAATCATATATTGTTTCAAGCTTGGGCAATGCCTCATGTAGGTTCTAAAGCAATATTTGCATACAATATGATTCTTCTACAGAGAACTTCAATAAACTCTTATATGAGAACATTAGCATGTATCATCTGTTACCTAGTTGGAAGATAAAAGTGTATTTTTATGATCTCTCTTTCTTTCCTGCCACAGTTGAGATCCAAACATAATCAAAGTATTTGCGTAAAAGTACTCTGCTGCTGCTTCTGCTGGATAGGAGAGTTTAGACCCTCTTGAGAAGACAGTGAATGCAGAACTTGATGCCTCTTGGAAGGAAAAGGTGGCATTTTTCGGAATGAAGGCCTTTTCTGAAGATGATGGAGAGTTCTTTTGGCGTAAACCGAATGAAAAACAGGTGAAGCTTTTTCTCTGAACTTAAGAATAGCAAAGAAGATAACTCTGTAAGAAATGAGAATGGCAACAATAACAGCTAAATCCCACCACTTTGAATGGTCCAGGTTCATGCCAAGCATTGTCTTAAGGATCACATCGCCTTTAATTTTCGGCCCATCCTTATTGAAAGCATCAAACTCAAGCCCCATCAGGTCGTTCTTGTAAGCTCCCTACATTTTGCATCGTAAGAACAGTGAATTTAACTATTTTGATATGAAAATTATTGCCTTTTACATGAATGTTGCTGCTAATGCTTTATTCTGATATAATCTAGTAGGTTGCCTTGTGGAAGACATCATCTGGAGATGCCTTCCTTAACGATATCTCAGTTGGTTTCCACATGTCAAGACTAGAGATGAATATGTTATTTATGTTTGACAAGGTAAATAGTAAGAGTCTCTTGAGTCTCATATATTTAGAATTACCTGCACAACTATTTGGTTTAGTTTTCCGGTTTTCAGGAGGCATTTTGGAGAACAATAGGAATAGGTAATTTCAATGGATCTTACCTGTAATCCCCATGCACCATGATTGATGTAAGCAATTGGGTAACGCCAGAAGGCCTTGGGTATATCGGGAATCAACCGGAAGTACCCTGATGTCATCATCATGATTCCCTAAGAACAAATTCATTAATCACTGTCAAACATAAGCCTACTACAAAATGGAAAAAAAAAACTGAAAAATTCAATGATTTCAATATTCTTACAAGATATCCAGCTCCTACAATGATTCCTGTCAAGTAGTTTGGAACCATTGAAGCTATCATCATCATGCAGCTCTCTATTACTGCAATAGAGCTAGTAAGATCAAGGCCGGCATAAATGAAATGTGAAATTCCTGGCCTAAATTTGACCATGTAATAAGTAATTGATGTGGTGGCGAAGGACATCACAGTCAAGAAAGGGAAAGAAGATAGGAAATTAGATAGAATATAAACAGCTACTCCATAATGCCCATTACGCCTTTCACGAGAAAAGACCTATTTTAGAGGAGGAAAAATTAATCAGTAAAAGCCTAAAAACTATTACTACCATGGTTAGGTTACTCAGACCTAGACAAATAGAATTGTCTAAATGCTAAGATGGGAGTATTTACCTTCATTTCTTCAATGAAAGATGGAAATCCTCCAATGGACATGAATGTCATAAAACCAGCTATAAATGCCGCAGAAGAGCCACGTGCATGGATTGCGGTATAGTTTGTACCAACATCATAAAAGATGCTACCAACACAAACTGACAGGATTATGTAGATTGCTATCCTTAGCCAGTAATATCCGAAATCTCTAGACATGTTCAGCGAAGATCTCTGTGTCAATATTGAGAGTTGCTTCCACCATTTTGCTTGGCTTCCATTCTTTCTTTTGAATTCAAGCCCTTCCTGCAATATCAAAATGCTTGTCAAATTTTCTTGGCGGAAATCTGTTGTGCCTTGCTCATACATGAACTTATGCTGGGATAGGCATTCATCACTACAACTTAGGATTTTGCAACACCTGGTTGGACAATACCTAACAAATATTTTATTTGAGGCAGCTACAAAATGACTGGACATATTTTGAAGAAAAAAAGGAGATTAAAACAAAACTTGGGTTTGAAATGCTTACAATGCTTGAAATTCCTCGAATCCTTCCTTTTGCTCGTGTTGCATACTCTGAGCACTGGTATTTCTTAATTAGCGTCTGTTTGATCTCTGATGTTGGTAAGTTTCTTATAGGATCTAAAGGATTTTGCATTTCCTAGAGTCAGCAGATAAACAAACATAAATTTTATGAGACGACAGTCCAGATTTGAATTCAAGGATTGGAAGCTGAAAATATAAAGTGAACGAATGCTTTCATGCTGGTAGTAACACTTTGAAAGTGACAAGTGCTTATGTTTTAGTCAAATAATTTTCCTTCTGAAATATTTAGCAGCTTTATGCTCTTTTTGGAATGGATGCATGATTGTATTTGATCAGATTTTATCTTTCTTGTAAATATGATAGCTTCTGTAAAAGTAGAAAAGAATAAAAATGACATCAAGCAACATTTGCTACTTCTACATTTCATGTAGATCTGCATATAACTGCAATCAGTATCAATCATAGACTGTAAAACAGAAACATAGTAAAAATCAATGCAAGAATTAGATAGGAAATTATAATAATACGTATTGACCATATACATACACATATTCTTTGAGATTCCATCAGAACCTCTGTGACGATGTCGAAGTCTGAATTAATACACTGAAGGAAGTGATCAGAGGGATTTCTTCGTGTTGGGCATGGAAACCCTGCTTCTGCAAAGAACTGTGAAAGCAATAATACAAATTATTAAAGATGAGATTGATTTATTATATTCTCTCAGTGCATGTAGAAGTAGATTTAATTTTACCGTTGGAGCTTGCGTCCGTGTGAATCTTTGATCACCTCACGCATATGTTAATGACATAAAGGATATGAAAAAGTTGTTTTGGTTACAAAAAAAAAAAAGATTACTTACGTAGTTGGAACATGACCATTTTAGTAACTAAAGTCCTGTATTTTGAAAGTGTTTCTACTTGCAGAATATGATGCTAAACCTTTTTGAAATTTCAGGTTTTGTTTTGATGAGAGATTTGAACTGTGAAGCTATGCTTATGCAAAGAAATATGAGTTGTTATATACCGTGGGAGCTGACTTGGCTTCTCCGAAATAAACAGTTTCACCACCGGATAGAAGAAATAAGTCATCAAACAGAGCAAAGACTTCACTACTCGGCTGGTGGACTGAAGAGATGATTGTTCTACCATCATGAGCTATATTTTTCAGGATCTTAACCAGGAAAAAAGCAGCGGCACTGTCCAGGCCACTTGTTGGTTCATCAAGAAACAGTAGCTGAGGTCTGGTGAGAATTTCAAGTGCAATGCTTAATCTCTTCCTTTCGCCACCACTGATTCCTCTCCAATGCCAGTTTCCAATCAGCCGATCAGCACAATCCTGCAGACCCATTTCCGCAATTGCTTCTTCTATAATGTCAGTGATTTCTTCATTGTTCATATTGCTCGGAAGCCTCAAATGGGCAGAGTAAGTTATTGTTTCTCTCACTGTTAGAGTTCCCAGCATTATATTTTCTTGCGTTACATAGGCCTAAAATATCAATTAGAGCATGATCAGATGGAATTCTTCCTTGAATATGGTACCAAATGCAAATATAAATGCTAGAATTTGAGTAGTTCGGCTTTGGTTTTATTACTGGACTTGAAATCATTTAACAAAAATTTACAGCTTACTTACAACTCCACCATAGTCTAGTCTTCTCTTCTTCCCATTGAGAAGAACATTTCCTGTCATGACAACATTTCCTGAGAGTCTACCTGCATCAAATTCCAAAACCAATAATGATCATGGAACCAAAAGTTTAATTTTCTTTGATTGTCACATTTACATCTAATGCGCAGAATCTAATACACACCAGGAATGGTGCATGGAAGGTAAATGTATGATTCGATAAATTTATGTTATTCTAATGATTTAATAATTATCAGTTAGTAGAAGATTTATACGATTTGATATGATGTCTGGGTTACATGTTATAAATGAAATTAGTAAATAATATTTAGACAAAAATTTTGACAGCGCGTTGATAAAAACAACGATTTATCTTATTATTTGTAAAGCTGCTTCAATATATCATGCACCGTTCTTTTTGTACCAGATTTTATATGTTCCCAAAACTGATGCATGATAAAATTTACGTTTATAGAATTTTAGAGATCATTTGATGTACTATTATTTCTAAATCTATTCCTTGAAAAATCATTTTCTTTTTTCCTCAAAAAAAAAAAAAATTCAGACAAATACATCACCGTTATCTTTTTTTCAGGTCTTCATATAGAAGAAAGCTAACGGTAGCCATTTTGTCAATCTACAGAATCTTTTTCCTCATATCTCAAAATGAAATCGTTCACCATGATTATACAATTTGTTACTCATAAAATTCGAACATAATGAAATACATAGAAGAAAGAGGGTAATAATACTCTAATAGATAATAATTGAATATAACGAACTCAATCAGGTGCACCTCGTATTTTGTGGGTGTATAATTGCTTATTTGACTAGATGTTAACGGGAATTGTACTGTGCATTAAAGATTCCAACGTAAATTACATTAAAGATTGAAGTCTATACTCCGCCCATGACCCACCCCTTCTACTCTCTGCCACCCGCCCCCTATCTCCAGATAAAATGAATTGTTATTTTGCGCATATTTGTGCGTGTGTGTACATATATATATATATATAATTTTTTTCAGTCATCTTCATTTTTTTAATGTAGAAACTGTATGATTTAAGAGAATTAAAAATTTATTTTCTTAAATCTCATAATTTAAAAGTGTGTCCGTATACAAAAAATGAAAATGTCTACATTAGATAAAAATTGTGCTCTAAAATTCACAGCTCTATCAATAAACACTCATCACATGTGTAGTGTAAATCGAGACTCTTTATAATGATTTATACCCTAATTTTCTAATGTTTCTTGAGGATTCAATTTCATTAAATTAAATTCTATTATTATTGCCCATACAGGTTTGTTAGCGGTGGTTGAGACTTGACACCTATGCTTTTGCATTCTGTCCTACATTCTATTTGTACCGTTTATTATCATGATGTTGCCATCTTGTTCAGATAATGTAATTGTTTAAAAACCTGAGATTAACAAAGAAATAATAATGACAATCACAAAGTTATTTATTGCTTGCCTCGAAGGTCCCGCATCTTTACTTCTTGTTGACTAGAGATGGTGAATCAAGCTCATATAAGCCAATTTCTATTTTTCTTCTACAATACTTGGACCAATTAAAGCTTGTGCACAGCAAAAACTGAAATAATAAAAAAGTGATTTAATTACTTAAGTAAGATTATTTAAAATTTAAGTATTTCAGATTAAAAGGGAATCCTAATTTTGTTTAGGGTTTCTATCGGAGCTTCTGTCATGTCGCTAGTACTATGTTTCGGGTACAATATAGAACCGTACTAAATTGAAAAACTTATATTTATTAGGGTTAAAAGAAAATAAGAAGAAATTCCATTTGAAATGAGAACTTTCATATCATAGTTGTGAGAAAAAAAAAATCTTCAAAATTATATATAAAAAGGATTATGAAGCCAAGGATGCTTGGTTGGTGTAATTTTTCAAAGGCCAGTTTCTGTTTTTGAAAACAAAAATGATGAAAACTTGTCTGCTATAGCATACTACGAAAATTACAAATGAAAAGGGAGAATATCATTTCACTATTTTTTTCTTTTTTAAAAAAGTTTGCTTTGCTCTCATAATTCTCTTTTCAAATATTATATATTAAACTCATTTTGTTTTTTCTATTTTGGTTTTACATTATATAGTTCCGAAAACTCATTATGGAATTTATTTCGAAAACAAATTCTGAAAACCACCGTTTGCAAATACAACATTAGGCACACCCTTAAAAGACTTTTGAGTTTTATTTTTCATTTTTTAATCCTAAATTATATGATATGAGCGTGATTTGATTATCAAACTTGAAAGATGAACCAACAATTTGAATCTGTGAAATAATAATAATGGTGATAATAATTATATTATTCAAACCTGCAAGAGCATCGAGTAGTGTTGATTTTCCAGAGCCAGAAGGGCCCATAACAGCCAAAATCCTGGCAGGTTCAGCATAACCAGTGAGTCCATTGAGCAACCTCCGAGTTGGTCCACTTCCAAAATTTGGCAGCACCACCGTCACTTCTTCCCACACCAAATACATCCCTCCTCCGGCCGTGGCCCCGGCCCCGGTTTCCGCAGCGCCACCACCATTTTCAGCATCACCACCGGTGACATGCTCAATCTCCATAACTAGCAACAAGAAGTTTTGATTTTGAAAAAGCAAATCAAAACTGTTCAAGTGGTCTAGGAAAGAATCCTGGAGCTTTTGTTGCCAAAATTACCAAACGTTCTGAGTAGGAGTAGGAGGCTGGAGACTTTATAGGAAAATAATGAACTCTTTCATCTAGGATTTTCAGAGATTTAAGTTAATAATGTCAGAGGTTAGTAGCAAAGCTGGTTGGGCATTAAAACCTGCCATTCAATGCTTTCATTAATAGTTACGCAGGGAAGAAGATCGAGAGTGAGAGGAGTAGAGGACAAAGCTATATTTTTTCCCATTCCGATTTAAGAGTAATCCTTCATTTAAAAAATTGGGAAATGAACCGCAACCCTAGCTTCTATAATTTAGCAAAATAATTATAGAGACGCTTTTATTTTTAAAAAATGTCACATAAACCTCATATAAGACGAGTACATATGTTCTTTAACTATAATTAACCAACTGTACTTCATCTAAATTTTATCCCAAAAAATATAATTTATATGATCAATTTTAAAAATAAAGAAGTCTTTATAAAAATTTCATCAAATCACAGGACGTTGTTGTCATTCTTTCCTTAAAAATATAGATTATAAGTACTGGAACACAGTATGGCAAACACAACTACCCTACTACTGCAATTCTTAAAAGTATGTATATATAGGTATTATATATTTTGAAGTGTAGTTGAGTGTTACACTTAAAAAGTAATGTACTTGCCTTTCTTTTCCCCAGTTTGAATGTTTTGGACGTATAGTTGAAATTTATACTTTCGTTATACATATTAATTAATTATTGTAGCAGACCAACCCATATGCTTATTAATTATGTCAGTTGTTTCATATGTTCCTTTGACTTTTAGACCTTTTTAGGTCAGAGTGGCACATGCTAGGGTCAGATATTAAACCGACTCATGCTTGTTACTTATTTTACCTGTTCTATGAATGTATGCCATGCATATACTAAGATAATGAAAAGGAATAAAACAAGAACAGTAAACATTTTTGTGTTGTGACTTCATGCTTCTGAACAGAAGACAATATTTATTTTTCAGATTGTAACATGTTTGAATTTCACTCAAGAGGACGATTATATATAAAATATAAATATAAATAAATAAATTCATATATATATATATATAGAGAGAGAGAGAGAGCAAGGATTATGAGGAAGCAAAATGCATTAAGAGAAAAAAAAATTATTTATAATTTGTGTAGTTATATTTTAATAAACTAAAGAATCAGCGTTCTATACGAAAGCTTGCAGGGACTAGCCCTCTGCTAGCCCCGCCTTTGACGTCAACTCTTCGTTCAACTGTGTATAATGTGCATGGTCAAGATCTATTATCTTATTATTATTATTATTATTTATCGATCATTAATCACAGCGCTATATTTGCTCAAATCAATTTTAGATTATGATATATTATTCTCATATCAGTTTTTGTTTATTGTAGATTGACATTATCATATTTTTAATAATCATGAAAAATAACTTATAAAACCGCGTGGTATTATAGTTTTAATTTAATTGATTGTTTTTTCTTTGTTCTCTACCACCACGTGTTGTTATATTTTATTTCCATAGTCATTTCTATCTTCACGGGCGTTCATGTCTCTAAATATGTATTGGGAAAAACGAATTTCTTTAAATAATATTGGTATAAATCTTAGGCTGCCCGCAAAATTTCATTGTTATCTCTTTTTTTTTTTTTCTATAATTCTTCAAATAACAATAGAGTTTTTATTTTATTTTCATGTATATCCCAATTCAAATCCATTTTTTTTTTAGAATTGAAAACTTGTTTTATAAAATTATTAAATCCATTAGAATTGAAGCTACTTTAGCTTATTATTAAAAGAATGTTATGGTTTGGTTTAATTGAAAAAAAAAATGTCAATATATCATAACACTATCACTATTATCATAAAGTTACAAAAGAACATAGTAACAATTAAAAGTATTTTATAATTTCATAGTTTATTTCCCTTAAAATCATATATACTTGTTCTTTTTTTTATTAAATTTAATTATTCAAGAATATCATATTCTCTGTCACTACGATAAAAATAGAATTCATAAATAATCTTTCCAAGTACAATTCTCATGATGTATATTATAAATTTGTTGTCGGTTGTTATCATTTTTTATCTAAATATATATATTGAGAGTTTTGATATCACATTACTTAATGTATATATTATTTTTACTTTTTTATATGGACCGACATTTAAACAATTATTTACAATAAAATTTTAAATTAGCCTGGAATAATAAAACATGTCGGGTTCGTCCCTGACTACGACAAGTCCTAAACATTAAGATAACAATATAATTGTCAAAAATAAAAAAATTGTTTAAGTATAAATAAATTCAACAACATTCTGAGGAAGCTGGTAAAGCATTTATTTCATGTCTATATGCCCTCGTAAGAGAACTTAAATATGGCCTCAAAATTTCTCGTATAATCATTTCAATCAGATGAAACGATCAGTTTAATTGGTCATGAAATTAAGCATCTGGCTCACTAGCTCAATATAAATGCTATGAATGAGAACTTTCATGACCACTAGCGAGAAAAAGGTGACGACTCATTTTTTGTTTTGGAAATAAATGTTTACTTTGCTTTTGGAACAGATGTAATGCAAATGTCAAGTTTGGTACATCATTTATGGCTATTGGCTACGATGGCAAGGAAAATATGTTACAACAATGCTTTAAATTATCGCACTTACTATAGTGAGGCTCGAATTCAGAAATGTTTTAGTAAGTTGCTCTTTACGGTATATATCAAGCTTATGTCTCCATATTTAAAAAGGTAGAGTTATTTGAAACTATTAAAATGTTCATTAAACCTGTTTTACTTAATAAACTCAATTAGAAAATTCAAAATTTCATATTTCACCTTATAAACCTATTTTTACACTCATTATACTCTTATATGAAATTAATAGTATCTGCATTATCTTTCTCTTTTAGCACCTCTACAACCCTTTTTCCTTTGCGTCTCTCTCTAGTTTTCTATTTTTCAAAGTTTGATATGCACATCTTCCCCTAAAGAGTAGGGGGCTGTTTTTTTTTTTTTTTTTACTTAATGACTTAATTGCAATCAGTAAAATCATTAAGTCTTTTTGTTTTTTCAACTTAATGAAAATTTTCAGTCATTAAGTTGTTAAGTTATTAAGTTAATTTTTTTTAACTTTTTGCTTAATCTAAAAAGTTTGAATGACATCATTAAAAAATATTCTCCAAAATATCCATGTCTGATTAACTAATTTTCATCCATGCCTAAATAAATTTAATAATTAACATTATTACCCATCTTCTATAACCTGTGATAATATAGTGGTAGACTATTTTTATTTTTATTTTTTATTTTCCTCAAATTAGCATTATTTATGTTTATAATTTTTAATGAATATTTTTCATATAAAACATCATAAACAACAATAAAATCGATTAACATATATTAATTTAGAATATTAAAGGTTTGTATTCAAATGAGCATAATTATATTATGAAAATATATTATCTTATTTATGTTTTTTGAGATGTTATTAATTATTTAACATTTATGGTTTGTAAGGGTATAGATGTAAAAATACTGATTTTTAGTTTTTTTTAAGTTAAAAAATAAACAGCTTAATACTTATTTGTATCAATTCAGGCATAAAAATGAACATGTCATTCAAATTCATACATTCAGCTCTATTTAGAATTCGGGCTAATTTAGGTCTATTCAGATTTTAGATAAAAAAACAAACGCTGCCTATGCCTTTTGACACCCCACTAAATTTCTTATAAAATTATCTAAATAAACAAAGATAAGTTAATTCCTTTTTTGTTTTGATTGAAAATTCAATTATACTCTTACATAAATTATACTTTTACTAATTTTTTACACCCATACCATTTGATAATATCTATTTATATTTTAAATTTTAATTAAAAATAATTTTTAAAAAAAATTAAGAATTAAGAATTATGGAGATATAAATTATGTAATAAGAAGAAAATAACTTATAATTTTAGGATTTGTATGCATTTATAAATAAAAATTTAAAAGAAATATATATTTTTTTAAGGGTGAAATAGCTTCAGGAGCCACAGCATTCAACAGCTAAAGACAAAGCCCAGCGAATGTAGCAAAAATAGGCCCAACACTGTGCTATTGCCGCTCTGCTGGGAAGCTCTTTGAATTGCCTTGTGAGTTGAGAAAACACGTGCCCAGCAAGCTGGCTGTTTGAAGATGAGTCTTTGTCTTCGCTAACAGTACAAAGTACCATCAGCAATACAGATGGTTAGACACAGGGAAATGATACGCATCTAGATTGTTTCACTAAGATCTTTACTTGGAAACTTGCCTCTTTTATAAAACATATCATGTATTAATGATTGATGTAATGAAACATATTCAGCAAAGATTCAGTTATCAGAATCTTTCCAATGGCAGGCTACAATAAATCAAACCAACACTTCCTTTGTCTTCACTGCTCCAATAAAGTTCAACAACACAAACTATACCTCCAGAGTCTCAAGTCTTGCCAATTGTTCGTGCCAATGGTCTTAAAGGGCTCCTTAATGGAACTAGAGCCTGCCCAAGGTGAATGAACATCACTATGATGGATGATGACCACAAAGGTGGATATCATACATTTAATTTGAGGGTGCAGGGAGGGTTGGGCGCAAATAACTGGAAAAAAAATTACTTTATTATTGCAATTGATTATTGTTTATCAAAACAAAAAAGGAAACCAAACCCTTGCTGCAGCAAGTGATATTTAGGATCATAACATTCAAGGAAGATCAAGTGGACCAATATGTCTCATATACACACTACGCTACATATACAAATGTGTTCGTTATTTTCATCAATCAGAAGCAATTTCAAACATTTCCTGTAAATAAAAAATTCAACAAGGAAATCTGAAATTTTGACAGCATCTTTTGTATAAGGAAGAATATTACAAATAAAATGGTAACCGCCGCAATAAGAAGCTTTCAACTTAAAAATAAGCACTTTAGTTAATTAGCTGATTTCTAATTCAGTGGAGAACTGAGACCCTCTTGAGAAGACAGTGAATGGAGAGGTTGGTGCCGCCTTGAAGAGAAAGTTCTTGATGGCGTTTTCCCGAAGGAAGACCTTTTATTGAGATACTGGAGAGTTTTCTTGGCATAAATTGACTTGAATACTGGAAAAGCTCTTTCCTTGAACTTGAGAATAATGAAGAAAAGCAGCCGATAAGATATAAGAATAACAACAATGGCTGATAAATCCCACCACTTTGATCGATCTACTGAGACACCAAATATTTTCTTGATTATGTCTTCGCCTTTCAGTTTTGGCTCACCGGGAAACATAGGATCAAACTCCACACCCAGGAAATCATTCTTGTAGGCACCCTACGTATATCAAGAAATATAACACCGACTAATAATTTACAAAACAACCATTTAAATTCTTCCATAGCCAACGTTTTTCTCGGCAATTTTGTCTTTTTTATGTTACAAGATTAGTATACAGTTAAATTAATCATCTGTTGAGGCAAACAAAGGTCAAAGATTATTAAGGGATTTAGGTGACAAATGAAAGAGAAATTCAGAGGAATTTTAATTAATTGATTGTTCAAACTGCTAATAACAACTTTAATGGAGTAGGATTAGATTAAAGAAAGGTTAAGGGTAGGGGCATAACTAGTCCCAAGTTGAATTTTTTTTTTTTTTTGGTCAAAAGATAAAGGGTCTTACTGAAAATTTGCCTATTTCTATTTGAAATTTACGTTTCGGCCTCTTAAGTTTGTATTATATTATTTTCTCTGTAAGTCCGTCATACTTCCATTTTTGCCCCTCGACCAAATCAGTCAAAACGCCTCATACTTTTTAAGAATGAATGCTACATATGTAAATCAATAAACTTTTCCAATGGCAACTAGCTCAAAAAAGGATCAGAACAAGATTGGGATTCATACAAGTACCTGGATTGCCCATGAACCATAGCTGAGATACGAAATAGGGTAGCGCCAAAAGGGCTTGGGAAGATCAGGCAGCAATCGGAAGAAACCAGAAGTCATCATAATGATTCCCTACATTAATTGCAAAAATTATTTAACATTTATAACTAAATACATAATTAATGATAGTAATAATAATAAAATGCTTGAGATTTAATTTTTAATAACATTTCTTACAAGCACTCCGGCGCCAACCACAACTCCCATTAGGTAGTTGGGAACCAATGAAGCCACAACCATCATCAGGCTCTCGATCACAGAAATACAGAGGAAAATATTCATAGTGAAGAAGGCAAAATATGAAAATCCCGGCCGAAATTTCACCATAAAAAAAGTTATGCTCGAACTCATAAGAGTAATTGCAACCAAGAAGGGGAATGAAGAGAGAAAATTTGATAGGATGTAAACTGTAACTCCATAATACCCATTTAGCTTTTCGTGATAAAAAATCTGTTTCAAGAAAATAACAAAAAATGAATCAAAAACATAAAACACATACGAAGAACGATACTTTCATCCTTATTAGAAATTCATTTCACTACAGTTTCTGATAAATTTTTAACTTGTCATTGAGCTCTTAAAAAGGAAAAAAACCATAATTAAACGGTAAATGTAATATTTATACATGCAAACGGATTATCTGAGAACTGAAAATTACACAGTTACCATCAACAATTGATTATTTTGTTACCGTTATATTAGCTTTAAGGTGTCATTGCGTTAAGAGGTCATTCTCCCAGAACAAATACTAAATTTTTGGTTTTCTAAAATAAATTAATTCGCATTGATTACCTTCATCTCTTCAATGAAAGATGGGAAGCCTCCAATAGACATAAAAGTCATAAAGCCCGTAATAAAAGCACCGCAAGAAACCCTAGCCAGGATTGCAGTGTAGCCGGTGCCAACATCAAAGAAAATGGTGCCAACACAAATAGATACAACTAGATAGATTGCTATTCTTGCCCAGTAATATCCCACATCTCTTGACATGTTCACCAATGATCTTCGGGTTAATGTCGAAAGTTGCTTCCACCAGCTTGCTTTACTTGTAGCTTTGGATTCAATTTCTAGCCCTTCCTGCAATTCATATATGTATAAATTAACCTCTCTTATCGTGTTCTTAATTTAAAAACTTAAAAAGTAAAAAAGCAAAAACGTAACTAGTAGAAATGTGAAATATTAATGAAGACAATTAAAATTGGAGAGGCCAAGAGTGATTAGAAATACTTACCATGGCTGATAGTTCTTGAATCCTAGCTCTTGCCCTTTTGGCATATTTAGAGCGCCTGTAGCTTTCAACAAGCCTTGCTTTGATCTCAGCTGTTGCCATGATCATGAAAGGGTCTGATGAACTTGGGACATCCTTTAATTACATAAATGGAAAAGTTAAATTCAAGGACTAGGATGGGTTACTGGGAATATAAATTTAATCTCATTTTTAGTAAAAGGTAATATGTACTTGAATTCTCTGAGATCCTTTCAGTGTTGTTGTTACAGCATCGAAATCTGAATTTACACAACGCAGGAAGTGATCGGAAGGATTCCTTCTACTTGGGCATGGAAAACCAGCTTCAGCAAAGAACTGCAAAAAAAGGTGTATAAACAATCAGATTGAAATGCGTAAGACTAGCTATTATTCGCAGTATTCAAATCGGTATCACAATGCTTATAAAATAATCGAACTTTAAAGTAAATAATTCAACTCAAAATGTTACACTTTAACATTAATGTTCACTAAGGCTGGCCTTAGCCTTGTCCTTACCCAAGAGAATATAGGTGGTTAATAACATGGTGTTACGGTCGAGACTAGCGTGTGAATCCTCTCGTCACAATTCTTTCAAAATCAAATTTCCTAATTAATTAAGCAATGATATTTAGTAAAACTTTGATAAACTCTTGACAGAAGCAGGCAAATCTGCTGTCAGTTTACTCAATTGGAAATCAAATTAAACCGATGTTGATTTTACCTTATTTATTGTCAGCACTCTGTCTCTTTAACAATTTTCTCTCTAATTATACTCTGACAACAGAAACTTCATTAATAATAGTTCTAATATGATTAAAATTGCAAATGAGAAGACCTAGCCAATAGACCTTAACCTTTATACTAATTTATAGTTTTTGTTTTTTTCCCTCTAATAACTTTTGCATCAATACTTGAATGTTTACATGAAGATATCAATTGTAAAATCTAAAAAGCATGCTTGTTACTTAAGAAGAACTTCTTGACGTACCTCCACAGCCAACTTTGCCTCTCCAAAATAAACAGTTTCACCACCGGATAGCAAGAAAAGGTCATCAAAGAGTGCAAAAACTTCACTACTCGGCTGGTGAATTGAAGAGATAACAGTTCTTCCATCCCGGGCAATATTTCTGAGTGTTTGAGTCACAAAGAAAGCTGAGGCACTATCAAGACCGCTAGTAGGTTCATCAAGGAACAATAGCTGCGGCTTTGTGAGGATCTCAAGGGCAATACTTAGTCGCTTTTTCTCTCCACCGCTTATTCCTCTCAAGTGCCAGTTTCCGATCACCGTATCGGCGCAATCTTGGAGACCTAATTCCAGGATTGTTCCATCTACATGGCTCTTGATATCTTCTTTGCTCATAGAGCTTGGAAGCCTCAAGTGAGCTGAATATGTTATGGTTTCTCTGACTGTAAGAGTTCCCAACAGCACATTTTCTTGGGTCACGTAAGCCTGAAATTTACATAACAGAAACGTAAAAGGTTAAAAAATTTGTTGCATCGGTACATGCCAGCTCATTAGGAGTGAATTTTATGAGATGCATTTTTTTTTTCCCGATTTGTAGCATTATCCACCTCATTTGACTCAGTACCAGGATTTTCGTTTAAAGGTGGTAATAATGGAGAAACTATAAAGTTGACTCAGTTATAACATAAAATTTTGCAAAACTGAAGAGGTAAAATTTACCACTAGTGGGGGCTATAATGAAAAAATATAAAATATATAGGCTATAACATAATTTGTCGAGGAAAAAGAGTGCTAAAGATCAAATTCATATAAAATGGATAAATTTTTCAATTAAATATTTTTATTTTATTTTATAATTTTTTTAACAAGTTGGTCCCCCTAAATATATATGTGGCTTCATCCCTTTCTGATAATTTAGTTTAATATGCAACAATACACATTGAAATACTTTAAATTCTTAAAATTATGAATTAAATGTTTTGTAATATCGAACAGGTCTCCAGACTCAAATAGTAAACATCTTTTTTTTTTTTTAATAAACTAGACTGAAATAGTAAAATGTTAGGAAAAATCTATAATTTCAAGTAATTATTGATAGAAAAGGCTAGCTATGCCATTATGCTCGAATTAATTTTCAAGTAATTATTTTAAAAATCATATATGATATTGGGAATTAGTCTAATACAAAATGGAACCTAAAACTCAATGTTAAATTTTTTAAAAAGTGAATTGGGAGTCATTTATCTTTTTGACTTCGGAAATATCAGAACTACTGACTAATTTTTTTTCAAAAAAAAAAGAAAAACTTACAAGAACACCACTGTCCACCCTCGTCTTTTTCCCATTGAAAAGAACATTTCCAGTCATGATCACATGTCTGGAGAGTCTACCTGTGACAATTTAAATGAACGAAAAAATTGAGATGGAAGTATGATATAACTAAATTTATTCATATAGAAGTATGATAAATACAAATTATATTTTTGGTTGATAGATTCAAAATAAATATTTTTAGCTCCTACCTCTCTCCTTAATTTGAATTCGACCACTCGGTCAAGTCTATTGGGATAAATATAAATTTTATTTAAATAGAGGTATAATAACAATAATATATTAGAAGAATAGACAAACTAAAAAAAAAAGAAAAGAACTTCTTCATACCCGAAGTTTTCTTTTTTCAAAATTATTGGTGATCCGATTAAACAATTGATTTCAATAATTGAATCCGAAATTTGAAGCATGTAGCCATGGAGGGACTAGGGAGATAAAATATAAACAGCTAAAGAGTTATTTAAAAAAAAAATTATTGCTTTGCCACGTACCCTACTCCAAACTTCACGATATAAACAAAAATTACACTAATCTCTCTCTAGAAGTTAGTGAGGAGAATTCAATCTATAAACCTCTTGTATATTATGAGGCTTGTAGAATGCCATTATCCTTGTGTGAACCACTAAGAAGTCAAATTAGTATAGTATAACGCTCATATTTTTAAAATCATTTTATCTCAAACAACAATCCAGCTGTGTCATTCAATATCTTAGAGATGGCGTGGGTCCCTACCTACTAGTCTAGTTTCCGTATTTTAAAGTCATTTTATCGCATGTCATTGTTAACAAGTTGTATGGTTTTGTTGGACCATTGGATATGACACAATGACTTAGCTTTGCCCCATCCATGTCCAATGGCAAAATTTTGTTGGGCAGACGCATCACCTTAGTATACTAGTGTTTATTAAGGACTTATCATTTAACAGGTTTAAAAAGTCTCAGAATTCTTAAATTTTTTATTTAAAAGCATATAAAATTATATTATTTAATTTATAGATCTCATTGTAGGATCTAACAAACCAACTAAATAACAGATTTTTAGTGAGTGGACGCACTACTTGAGCAGGCTGAGGTGGTACCTTCCTCATATAAGTTTTTATCCGATGTATGTAGTTTTTAGTTGCCTATCAATATCAGATGCATTAATTGCCAATTGTCTATCTCATACCGTTGAGCTTGAAGTATCAATGAGGTGCAGGCCTAGCTTGTTTTTAGAAATTCACTTTGAAATAAGCAACAAATGCAAGCAATATTGTTTAGGATTAGGAAAGCATTTGATATTACGTTCTTGAAACACAGCGTTAGCAAAGTTCTATTTCTTTTTTACCAATATTAAAATTTAGGCAAAAGGATCGGGAAATTGCAGCCAAAAGAAGTAGCTTTCCAAAATTAATCAACATTTGATCCTATTTATCAAAGTGTCACGTAGAAAGGAAAAAAAAATGAAGTAACACCTTTGTACTATGCCTCTCTTCTTAGTTATTTATACTGAATTTTCTCTCTAATCAAACGGGTCACTATTACTTAAGATGTTGATTGTTGTATTACGTAGTATAAAAGGGGAAAAAATATAAAGGAGAAGAGATTTTAAAGGAAAATAACAACTTTCGGTGATATAATATTCAGTAACAGCTACCCATACTTTTTCACACATCCCAAAATAATTCCTTCACAAGTGGGATTTCTCTTATTTAGAAATTAGAGTTTTTGGATGCAAAGACAATCTTAAAACCCTAATATGGAAACTCAAATTTAATTTTCCTAACAACCCATATATATCGATAATTTTTTTAAGAAAAGAAAAAACAGAATCATCCCACAAAATTTCTAAAACAAGAAAAAGAAATTCTCTGTCAACTTGTTTACACATTAGAAGAACCTGCAAATAATTACATTTGATGAGAAGTAATAAAAGAACAAACCTGCTAGTGAGTCAAGAAGAGTTGATTTTCCAGAACCAGATGGACCCATAATGGCCATAATTCTTCCAGGCTCAGCATAGCCATAAAGTCCTTGAAGCAATCTCTTTGTTGGTTTATTGTTTCCAAAATTTGGCAGCACAGCATATAGATTTTCCCATACTAAAAATATTCCTCTAGCGGCGGCTCGATCAAACAAAATAGTTTTATTATCACCATTTCTGTTGCTGTAAGCATTGCTGCTTGCTCCTTCTATCTCCATAGAGTCCATGTCACAAACTTGAGTTGAAACTTGAAAAATGATGAAGATAACAAGAACATGAAATATCAATGACTAGGGTTTTGTTAGATGAACACGAACAACAAACAACTAACTATCAATGATGATGTGATGAATGGAGAGTCATGTTGTTGAGCATAGTGGATAGGTAAGGAGAGAAGAGAGAAATTAATGGTATTGCTTTAAACAGATCAGACTCTTATGGGTGGCAAGTGAAGGAAATAAATGTGGGCTGCTTAATATGAATGATAGAGAGTTTACCAAACACATTCATTGCTTTGTCGTGAAGAATTCTGTCAATTTCAGATTTTACGTGTAATTTTTCTTTCGGTATGGTAAAATTGAAGTTCGCTTAGACTTGGTAAAATTATATGACTAGTTTTTACTGTAAGAACTTGTTTGGGATTACTCTTGAGATTATTTTTGAGAGATCTAAAAGTATTTATGAAAAGTTAAAAATTAATTTTGGCGCAAAATCATCTATGTTGCAGTAAATTTTGTAAAGGCAGGGCCTTGACCACTTGAATTTTAAAAAGTCAAAAGTTAATTTTGGTGTAAAATCACCTATCTTGCAGCATATTTTAAAAGTAAGAAAGAAGTGATTTTTTAAAATCTGAATTTGAGAATTATTTTTATAATTAATACAATTATATATATATATATATATATATATCATTACATATATTATAAAAATTCAAAATTATCCTTATTTAATTAAAAAATAAACTTGTTAAATTTGAAAGTTATCATTATTACTAATTATATTGTAATAATAAAATAAAATTAAAATTAAAATTAACAAAATAAAAAAATATTTTAATTATCAATTATTATGCACACAATAAAAATATTATGCATACATATTTATAACTATGTAAATAAATTTTATTGGACATTATGTCTATTTTAATAATTTACATTCTTACAGTAGTTCAACAATAAGATTTACTAAGTACATATGACTGCTTTTAGAATTTATAGTTATTTTAAAAAATAAATTTTACCAAAAGATTTAACGGATTTTCTTTGTAGTTTATTATTTATACGGTACAGTTAACAACAATTATTTTAAAGTTAAAACATGATCAAACTTGCCCTAAATCTAATTAATTGGTACTTTGACTTATATTTTTTAAATTGAAGATCAAATTGATTTTTTATCAGTGAAGATATAAATACTTATAGTATTGGAGTATTAATTTGATTGAAAATATTTTTAAATTGTATGTGTTAATTAATTTAACTGATAAAATTTATTAAAATATGATAAGAAATAAGGATTCGCATAAAAATGAATGGCAAGAGATTTGGATTTTCAGCAGATGATTAATTAAAAAACTTTTGACAAGCCCCTTCTTTTTAGTATTATCACAAAAAGCAACCTTCATATATTACGGTCTTTCATCTTTAACTTTTAATTTCTCCTGGTTGTTATGGCAATTAATGAGATCTACAAATGGATACAGGCTGTCCATATACCCAGACGATAAGCTTCAGCTTTTTATCAGCTAAGGTTTATGTGGCAAAATATTGTTTTTGGTCCTTTTCAATTCTGCGGGTAGTTTTTATTATTGTTATTATTTTTAATTATTTATATTTTTCTCTTTAATATCTTAATTAAACATCCGTCTCGTAATTGATCATTTGTAGAACTGACACGTCTAGTCATAATCGAATTAATAATGCGGGCCGAGTTGGCATAAAATTCATGAATCTCGTAATTGATCAATTGGCCATTTATGGCGTACCAATAATTGATCCTATTGGGACCTCTCTTCTTTTTATTATGATAAAAATATCTATAACTCATATCATGAGCATAATTTAATTTTCTTTTTGATAATTTACAGTTTACATAATATATATGTGGATTCATATGAAATTATATTAGGGATAAAATTGACTCTAAAAATAAAAATTTTAAAAAAACTACTCATTTTTTATTTTTTAAGATATGTTTTAAAATGAAGTAGCTCAGATAGTTTTATCAAAAGTGAGTAATAAAAAATTTATAAACTTTAAAATTAACTTTTAATTTTTAAAATTATTTTTGAACTTCTCAATTGTAATCCCAAACTGGCTGAAATATGGTTTGATTACAATAAAAAAAAAAAAAAACTCTACCGATATTTAGTGTAAAATTTGTAATTTTATATATATATATATATATATATATATATGATAGTTTTCTAGTCAGGGATTTCTGACTTTAATAAAATCAGGGATAAGCTAAAAGATAAAAAAACAGTGTATTAGAGTCTGTGTTTTTTTTTTCTTTTACCTTATCCCTGACTTTATTAAAGTCAGGGATCCCTGATTGGAAAACTACTATATATATATATATATATATATATAAGTAGTTTTCTAGTCAGGGATCAACTAAAAGATAAAAAAAACAGTGCATTAGAGCCTGTATTTTTTTTATCTTTTAGCTGATTCCTGACTTTAATAAAGTCAGGAACCCCTTATATATGTATGTATGAAAAAAAAATGAGAACACCTACACTAAAGAATGACTGTATATACACACAAGCATAATTATTTTTGCTTAAAAATAAGGAAAAGAAAAGAAAAATTTATAACTTATGAGTTGAGTCTTGAATTAGTTCAGTTATAAATTAAATATTTTTTAGAATAATTACAAGTATATATTACTACTAATCTTATATCCGGTCATGGGCGGATCCAGTTAAGACCCAGGAGAGGCTGAACCATTAATTTTTCTTTTAAATGTATTCCAAGCCCTTTTAGAATGAGTTAAATAATAAGGATTTGGACACAATTTTTACATTATAAAAGACTTGTAGTTTAATGGTAAAAGTGTTATTTGATGGTTTTAGAGTCTTAGTTCAAATTCTTATAGCCATATTATTTTGATTTTTTTAATATTTTATGAAAATTACTTAGAAAAAAGATTTTTTTTATGAAAATTACTTAGAAATAGATACTTCACGCATGTAAAATAAATAATTTATTCAATTATTATTTAAAATTTAAAAGAAAGTAATAAAATTTAAGTTTATAAGACTTAAAATATATTCGAGTGAACATTTATAAAATTTAAATTAAATAAATTTTTTGAACCAATCCCCCTAATTTCATTGTTTAAGTCCGCCACTGTATCCGGTAATGACCGTAGACGTGGACACGGTGACTAGTCTCAGGCCCCCATAAAAAGGTACATGTAATATTTTAAATGCATTTTATCTATTGGCGGAACTAAATTATCCTTGCAAAGGTGTGGCTGTTGTGATGGTTAGAAGTTATAATCAATTAATTACGAGAGTGTGCCACGTACAATTGGCCAACTCCAATCAACATATGTTGATTGCTTTGGAGAATATGAACCCATTTATTATTCATCTTTATCTTGTTCTTATTACTCGTAAGATATACCAAAATATAACTTAGGGATTGCCTTTTAATAAAATACTTAACCTTTGTTAAGAGAAATCAGAAAACAGAACAGGGTAATTGAACAAACCAAGCGGAATAAGAAAATCGTTACTTAATTAATGTCCCAAAATCTTGATGTAAATTCTTACATGTAGTAGTAAGAGAACAGCGACTATGTTTTCTTCTCCCAAAAAGAAAAAAAAAAGGGAAACATAAAAAATTGGAGGGGATTAGATGGCGTAAACAATTCTGCCCAAGCAAACCAAGCAAAAAATTGGAATTATATCTGTTTCATGACTTCATCAAAACTTGAATAAATTCAAATTTTTTATTTGCTATGTAGGAAAATTCTAGGATCACGGCATTAATATCGTAATAAATATAAATTTTGTAAATTATATTTATGATTATAAATTGAAGGTAAGATAAGTAAATTAATATAAAAGTGGTAAATTAATGTTTTAAAATTGAAGGTAAGATATAAATTAATGATCACGGCATTAATGTCGTAATAAATATAAATTTTATAAGTTATACATATGATTATAAATTGAAGGTAAAATAAGTAAATTAATATAAGAGTGGTAAATTAATATTTTAAAATTGTGAACAAAACAAATACTTGTAAAAATAACATAAAATTTATAAATCAACATTAAACTTTAATTATAAAAGTAGCTGCTCATTTAATTCAATTAGAAAAACCACTCATCTATTAAAATTTAAAAAAAATTATATTGAAAATAATTGGAATAAGTTTTATTGAATTGATATAATCATAGATTTTATACTCATTCAAGGACATGCATAAACTTTTTTTTTCTCATTTTCTATCACAATATTTATTTACTACACAAGTTAATCAAACAAAATTATTTATCTTGATGTGGATCAAGTCAAAACAAAATAAAAAGATATCCTTACATTACTAGACATATATGAAATTACTATTATATCTTTCAATACACACACACACACAAGTTATCTTAATGTGGATTAAGCCAAAACAAAATAAAAAGATATTATTATATTACCTGACATATATGAAATTAATATTATATATATATAGCGCGAAAGCTTAATTTTCACATTTCGAAAAGCCAACTAGTTTACTACACAAGTTAATACACACACAGTGGGAGAGCCCTTGTACTTACGATGATGAGAGAATGTGTTCGAGCCTTTATAAAAGCATTATGGGGGTTAGTTTCAATCCTTCCTCAATTATCAAATAATGAAGATAGTTTCTCCCTCACGAAACGTGAGTAGAGTAGACACTCTTCTGCCATGAGGAGGTTCCAATTATGTACATGCCATGAGAAGGTCTCAGTTAAAAAAAAAAAGGAAACAGTCTCTTCCTCATGAAATGTGAGTGGAGTAGACACTCCTCTGCCATGAAGAAGTCCTAGTTATGTACATGCTATGAGGAGGTCCTAGTTAAAAAAAAAAAGAAAAAAAAAGCCAACTAGTTTGTTTGTGCCTCAATAAAGCACATATATATCTTACTAAAACACAATTGATTCCAATCACCTCATTTAGAAATGGTATCTAAACGGATCGATCACTTGAATTGAATGCTTTCTGCATAAAGTAAGCATCTGATCCTATCTCTTTATATGAATTTCCACCCACTCAAATGAATCAATTCAGCTTCCTGTGGCCCTGCCCATTATTGGTTCCGTTGCTGTATTCATCCACCACATCTTTTCTTTGAAACATGAATATTCAAAGATAGTTATTCTACATATCAAGCATATATTGTTCATGAAAAAAGAAAAAAATAATGATTCTACTCTATTATTTTATTCAACCTTTACAATGGACCTGTTATTCTTATAAGAAAAGAAGTGAAATATCAAAATCAGAAAAAAGGAATTATCGTATTGCAGTTTTGGAAATTAATATTTAAAGAAGAGATTGGACGCTTGATTTTAATAGTTAAAGAAATAAATATTTTCAATTTATACCATATTATTTATCAGTATTTTTTAATCCTGTATAAATTGAAAAAATGTCGACTAACACAATAACCAAGACATCGTATTTTTAACCAAAAGATTTTACCTATTATAAACAACCATTGAAGCAACATTAATTGTTTAATCCTAATAAAATTAAGGCTAAAAGAGAAAAGACGTATCTCCATGTCAGTTCACTCACTTGCAGACTCAATTTTATAGAGGCCCATTAAACATGAGTACATGACACTTTCAGTGCAAATAAGAACTTATCGTAGCTTTGCTGCCATATTGGGACACCAATATTGATCTTAAAGCTATAGCTCTAACAACTGGCAGATTTTATTTCTAATAAACAATCATGACATATATAATTCTTACATCCTCTTGAATCAAACTTCAGATGTAGTCTCTACGTTGATAGCATTAGAAACTGTTTCCTGATTTACTATCTCAATTATGCGTTGAAGTTCATGAACAACATCTGTCATGCTAGGTCTCTCACTTTTCTTCTCCCTCAAACAAGCAACTGCAAGCTCTGAGAAAAGTTTTAAACTCATCAAGATATTAACTGAAGCCTCGTGGCCATGAAGCCGTGGATCTACAACTTCCATGATTGCACCACTGCTAGCCCGTTGGCTCACATATATGGCAAGGTTAACATCATCAGGGTCCCTTGAGAAATCAATGGCCTTTTGAGAAGTCAAAAGCTCAAGCAACACAACCCCATAACTATAAACATCACTCTTATCTGTGAGCTGGTAATTGCGATAATATTCAGGATCCAAGTACCCTAATGTTCCTTGAGCACAAGTTGACACGTGACTCAGGCCCGGTTTAGCCAGTCTGGAGAGCCCAAAATCAGCAACCTTTGCATTGAAATCATCATCTAGCAGTATATTTGTTGACTTGACATCTCTATGATAGATGGGAGTATATGCAGCAGAATGCAAATAAGCCAATGCTTCAGCAGTTTGTAGTGCAATTCTCAGCCTTGTGCTCCAGGTTAAGTTAAAACTGGAGTACTTACCATGTAGATGATCATGAAGTGTCCCATTTGCGATGTATTCATAGATCAATAATGGCTGCTCGGCTTCTACACAACAACCCAAGAGCCTAACCAGGTTCTTGTGATTGACTTGTGAAAGTATCCCAACTTCATTGAGTACTTGTTGGGTGCTTTTGATGTTTCCCACTTTGGCAGACTTTACAGCAACCACAGTGCCATCCTGAAGCTCACCTTTGTAAACTTCCCCAAAGCCACCGCTTCCCAAAATCCTTTCTTTTGAGAAACCATTTGTTGCTTTCTTCAACTCTTTTAAGTGAAATATCCTAGCAGGTTTCCCAGCAATGTTACTTGATTTCAACATGTCTTCTCTTTCCTTTGCAAGCTTCGCTTGTTTGGCAAGTTTCCGAGAACATATTATTTTTATTGCAGCCACTGCAGTAGCTAATGAGAAAATAGAAATTACCCCTATTGAGATCTTTATGCTTGGACCGATTATACGGTTTCTCCTTTTTCTCAGGCAATTTCCAAGTACATGGTCCCAGTAGTAGCCCTTGATGCAAAGGCAACGATAGACGCCATTTCTACCGGCGGATAAACATTTGGAAGCCCCGGAGCAATCAAGCTGTGTTTTGCAAACTGGTTCAGGCGGGGAATCCCACTGTATTTCCAATCCTTCTTCCCATTGATTCGCCGGCTTATTTGGATCCAAAAAAAGGATGCTTCTGAATGCTTTACAGCCTGAACTATGCAGCCGGATCTTGTATGCTGAAGGCATGCCGCCCGCAACAAAGGTGCAGCAAGGTTCAAGTTCACTTGCACATTGAAGTGCTCTTTTGTTGTCAATACGCTCAGGACTCCCCAAGAAATTGTGACATAGGCTAGAGGAAGAGCAATTGAGAGGAGAGACCAAGAGACGGGGCGAGCAATTGAAGAGGAAGATTGTGTTTGATGAAGTTACTTTAAAAGGGAGTGACTGATTCAACCATAGGCCTTCACTTGTCACCATGTCTTGAGTAACGCAAGAGTCATTTATCCACGATGCTGGTTGCACGACTATGCGTTGCGAAGAAGCCATGATTCTTAGTACAAGATAAGAACTTCCATTCAAAGCATCAAAGTAAAGCTTGTGAGAATGCAAATCACAACGAAGTAAATAGTTTGGGTCACCACACTTAGGGTTTGTGCTTAGAGGATATGGAACTTGTATAGGGCCACAGCTGGGGCAGATCTTCTGTGAAGAACAATAATGAAGTATGAGAAGAAATAAAATATTGATATAAAGGAACAATTCCGGTTTATTATTTGGCTTGGTTGTTGTGATCATCTTGCCACTAGCATGAGCAAATGATAAGAGCTGAAAGGGTAATGACACAAAGAGGAAGGCATTTGGAGGTTCATAAAAAGACTAAAGAAAAGAGAATAAAGTGGGTGAAAAAATCAAAGAATTTTTTAAAGTCGTTGCTAGAATCTTGGTTTAAATTGTCAAACTTTTTATTGTTTGAAAGACTTGTGGATTCCTTTTTGTGTGATATATATGTTCAGGGGGACATTTTTTTTTTTAATAAAAAAATAGCTGTGTTTTATACGTTAGGAAAGCTGTTACTAAGAAAGGTTAGTGCTGTGTGATTCCAGAAAAGATTATCATAATTGGGCAATATCTGTTCGAAAAATTAAAAGAGGAATTCCCTAGCCTATATGAGAAGGTGCTAAAAATATCAACCCACAGGCATGCCAGCTGTGACGAATTAATTTTTTTGGAAAAACAAAATAACTGTCACTCTTATTATTCAATAGACTCAAGTACCCAATTTATACAAAGATTTGAATAGCGTAATTTAAATGGAAATTATTCAACAGAATTGTTCGATTCTTCATATTTTTCAATTCATAATGGTCATTGTTCTAACTATCTTTTCATTTCACAGTCTACTGTAATAGAGCAATATGTAACACACCAATTCCACTAATAAGGTACTAAGGTGAAATTTAAGTGAAACTCCATTCATCATTCTCATTTCTAAAACCATCAAAATAATACCGAACAATAAATGTTCTAAATCTCCAAAAAAAAAAAAAAAGTAATGAAATAACATATCTTCAAATAAATATCCTCCCAAAGGAAGCTAAAATATTCATAGATTATTAACGTAATATTAATCCCCAAAAGAAATTGAGCTCTTATTTTTTCTCCTAAGACCATAAGCTCATATTATCTAACCCTATCTGCAAAAATGTGGTAATGAGGGATGAGCTGTCAACTCGATAAATAAATTCATGCACAATATTAAAAACCATTCATAAACATGTGTAGCATTTCATTAAAAATCCAAAAAAAAATGAATAAAAGTCAGAAATGTATCGCAAAAAGAATTTTACGTGCAAATAACTATAATGTCTTGTAGTGATAAAAAACAAAGGTCGCTAAATTAGAAAATTCGTGAAATATTTAATAAAACTCATAAAATTAGACCACTTGATTTTACAACATTAGAAACATCAAGAAACAACATATCAAATTTCTAGAATTTTTGAAGATGTGAAATTATTTCAAATCAATTTGTATTAAGAGACCAGCAAACATGTCTAGAAACTTTCAGGTTTGTGTTTTGCATTTCAAAAATTCATAACTTAATGTTAACTCAATGAAAATTATTCAAATAAATTTTAAATCACACAATACTCATAATATTATATGAATATAATATTTATAGGTCATTTTAAAGCCTTTTAACAGCATAAAATAATTTTACCATCAGCCATTGTAATTCTGGAAAATAGTCTCTAGAATTGCAGCAGCCCAACATAATAATTTTTAATAATTTTTATACTCAATCAAAAATTATGAAATTAAACATAACGTAAGTAGACATAGTGAGGATTAAAAAAAATCAACATAATTTTCAGAGATTATTTGAATAGTCAGAAAAATCGCCAAATTCAGGCATACTGCTGAAAATCAGAATTTTCTAGCAATAAAAAATAAAGGAGAAAGAGTAATCAAGTCACAAGCGCTCATGCCTCATAGTTCCTAGCTAGTTGTTCATGACAAAAAGAACAATGCATGCATTCATCATCAAACACATATGATTGTATTAGAGAGCATGTATTAAAGAAGAATAAATACCTCAAAACTTCTTTCAAACGTGCATAAAAGAAAATTCTAGAATTTTTTTGTTTTTATACATTTATTTGGTTAAAGAGTTTTAAATCGTAAGGAAATATGAAGAGTTTATGTTCTATAAAAATGCATGTCTTTACAAAAATATATTATATGATAAAGATAGATAATCCCTTATAATTTATTTTTTAAAAATAAATAATAAAAAAATCATACCTTACCTTAAATAACACTAATTAAAATAAATTCACACAAACAATAAACATAATTAAATTCAAACAAATAAGGAACGGGTGTTACACAATATCCGTTAGAAAAAATGCAAGAGAAACTCCCTAAGTTATGAGAATGTAATAAAAGTATATCAGCCGTAGGCACGAAAGCTGTGACAAATTAATTTAAAAAACAAAATAAACTTTCACCCCTAACATTCAATTGGGCTCAAATACCCAATTTATATAAGGATTTGAATTATCTAAATGGAAAATATTCAAATAATAATTTGAGGATTCTTCATATTTTTTAGTCATTATTCTTACCATCTTTCCATTTCACAACGATTTTATTTCTTACCGAATACGAACGTCATTATAGTCTCTACCATATATGTTTAAGAGAATCTTTATCTACTGCTAATCATAATCTTTAAGGTTAATATTGATTTACGAAATCTTCAATTGATTACTATCAAAGGAACCAAAAGTCCTTCATGGTTTTCTTGTATAAAAGTAGTTTATACAATAATTGTTTATACAATAATGGATCTCGTATAGTATAGTTGGTTGAATGAAAAATTAAAGCACCACATCGATCATGGTAGACAAAAGAAAAAAAAAATCTTAATTTTATTGAGAATAAAGATGACAGGCCTAAAAGTTTTAGCCATTTAGATATAATGACAAACTCTTAGAAGTAAAAACGAAATTGATTTAATGATAAATCTTAATTAGTAAACATCAATCATTGTCCTTTATTATTATTAGAACTCAAATAACCATAAATTCAAATTGGATTAATAGCTACACTCAAGGAGCAACTACAACAACATAATATATGCAAATCAAAGTGAAGACTTCAAAACAGAGGACACCTTTTCCTTTTCATTCGCTTGGACAGGTGGATTAAGAGTAGCAAATGAAAGCAGCTCTTGGTTGCGTTCAAACAAGGACATGTCTTCTGGGCTTAAATACACGAATGCTTCTATTCCGGTACCATCTTTTGTTCCCACAAATATAACTATGTTCGGTGTCGTATAATGTGGGAAAGTCACATGTATTGGCTTTCCCCATCCGAAATCTGCTCCTTGGTAAACTGGAAAGCTAATCATGCTGGTGAAAGAGAAGAAATCGATCTCATCTCTTTCAAACTTGTCTCTAGTTGACTCTGAAACATTGAGTATACTCTTGGTTTCTAGCAAAGTTTGTATACCGTTTTTGCTGAATTCATCCTTTGCTTTCCCGAGTATACAAACCAATTCTTGTAATTCCATCTCCTTTTCACTCGTTTGGGCAGGCATAAACCCTATACTATTTCCCACAGAGTTCTTGGACAAGGGTGGCACCACCATCGACCGCAAGTTCACTGCTTGTACTAACAAAGCTCATCTTTGCTATTATTTGGTTTTAAAAAATAAATATATTTCCTAGTCTCACAACAATTTTTAAAATACTCGAGAAACAAGTAAATAATTATTAATATTATTTTAATTGCATTGTTATGATTATTGATTATTTTCTTAATTGATCTTTAATTTTTTAATATATTATTATTATTGTTATTGTTATTTATTACTAGCAATAATATTAGTATAGCATTGTACTAATATTTGGACTTAGCCTGATTTTAGGTTAGGATTAAAAATGGTTCTTTTGGCACCCCGTTGCTTATCTTATAAACCCCTGTTTCTGGGGACATTACAATAAATTGTAAGAAAACCCCACTTCTTTCCAAAAATACCTTTGATTTTCATTTTTTTTTTTTTTGGTTCCATTTAGCCTTCAATGGCTCTTTCAAGCCATGATTTATTCCATCTTAGTTTCTATCATAGGAAGTTATTTCAGGATTTTAGAATTTTTATTTAGGTATTTGTGATATTTTTTATTTTTAATTAGAGTCAATTGCAGTATGCATCTTAATATTTTATTTCTATTATAATTGTAATTTAGTTTTCTTTTTTAAATTAACTTAAACAACAGGATAATCTATTAGAAATAAAGAGTTCTTTTTATTGTATTTAAAAACCTTTAATTAATAAAAAATGCCTCTTTTAAAATTTTCCTATGGGACTATCTATTAAAATATCTTTTTATAGAGTATTTGGATTAGAGTATTATATAATCTCACTTAACCAGTTATTAAAACCTCATTTAGTCATTTGGATTAGAAGGAGATCTAATCATGCTTAATTAGAGTGTAATCCAAATACGTTATCATGGATTGGTTTAGAACGATATCTTGTGTTAATCTACCCTATTAATTTCACTTCCACTACCCTACTCCATCAGTTGGCATCAGAGCAGTTTTGTGGGAGTTGTACAACCTTCCCGGCCACCATATCTGTCCACCACAAATCACCCAAATCCTCCATCACCGTTTATCCCAAAAAAAAAAAAAACACACAAAAATTTTGAAACCCTAACCACCACACCTACCATTACAGCCATCGTTGCTACAACAACGTCACCACTAGTCACCGCAACCATCAAACTCACCAGCCACTGCTAACCAAACCTCGGTCCATCCTGCTGTCAACCACCGCCTTCAACCACTGCACAAAAGCACTCGAAGGCTCAACGCTCCACCATTTATTCCACCGTCGTTTAGCCACCTTATCACAATTGGTGACCACTACTATAAGAATCTCCAACCTTTACCGAACAAAACCCAACCATCACTGTCACCAATCATTGCTGCAATCTCAACCGCAAAACGCTAGCTCACCACCAAAACCTACCACTACTCCAAGTTGCTTTTTTGGTCAAACTGTGTGAGTTGGCCTTCACTATCATCACCGTTACACTCCTTACTGCCATAACTACCAGATTTGATAACTACCAGATTTGAACATCGCCTCTCCAAGTCACAGCCACAAGCCATTGGCCACGCCAAACCCAAAAGTTCAGCGTTATTTACAATTTTTCCATTAGCTTTGCATTTGTAATTGAAATATTCAAAAAGCCTCATGTTTCGAAAGCTCGATGGAAATTGTAGTCCTGAATGTTTTTTTCATGGTTGGATGAGATTGAGGAATACATTATGAGAGTGCCGAAGTATGTTCAAGTACAATTTGTAGTTGATTTTCTATTAACAGAGAGTGCTTTATAATATTTTACTAGAATGCGAAGGCGTAGATTAGTTTTTGAAGGTCTTTTTAAATTAGTTCATGAAGTTGTGTGAAGCAAATGTTGAGATTGAGATTCATTCCTCTTAGTTATTGCTTGGTACGATAAGTTATACAATCAATTTCTGATTATGCTTTTTGGTTTGAACAATTTTATAAGTGCAAATTTTATTTATGAATCTAAAGAACATACGGTCACAAGATTTGTGAGTACTAGTATTAGAACCTCACTGAGTTTCCTCCATTGTCATTGTTATTTATTATTAGCAATAATATTAGTGTTGTATTAATATTTGGACTTAGCTTGATTTTGGGCTAGGATTAAAAATGGTTCGTTTGGCAGCCCGTTACTTATCCTATAAAGCCTTGTTTCTAAGGGCATTTCACTAAATACTACTAAAACCCCACTTTAAGCCGAAAATACCTTTAATTATCATTTGTTTTGGTTCCATTTAGCCTTCAATGGCTCTCTCACGCCATGATTTATTTCATCTTAGTTTTAGAATGACAGAATGAAGCCTCAGTATTCTCAGGAAGAGAGGCGGCTCAGGGAGATACTCCAGAGTGGAAAAAAGATAAAAAAAAAAGGAGAAGGTTACACGAAATGAATATCGGGGAGCTCCAAAGCTGATCAGAAAGAGCGATAGAAGGTGAAGAGATCTATTTATAGAATTCCATAACGTATAGATTGCAAACGTTACGTTCAAAGTTGACACCCTTAAATCCAGCTTCAATAGCCAATACAGTGTACTCTTTTTTGTAGCATCTGAAAGAAGCCTCACTATTCTCGGGAACTTCTAGCAAAGTTGAATTAATAACAAGTACCTTTCCATCATTTGGAAGAGCTCTGTAACAGTCCCTCAGTATCATTAAGCAATGTTCGTCATCGAAAGCATGAAGCATCCACTGCAAAAGATAAACTTATTATTGCTATTTGGACTCGATATTCTCATGCATGCTGACTACTAATTAATGATGATTGCAAGTACACTAATGTATATGCAACCAGAAAATAAAAATATAATAACCTTCATCAAAATGGCATCCCTCTCGGGAATCTTTTCGTACATATTACCACCTACATGTTCGACGCCTGCAATATAAACAGTGTATAGATCAATGAATTAACACTAGGTACGACGAGTTGCCAATATATATTTATAATAAAATTAATGATAGAATAAGTAGCTAGACACTTTAAAGCGTACCAGGATAAGATGGGGCGTCTTTTTATAACATGAGGCACGTCAAAATTAACACCCTTAATGTGAGGGTATCTGGAAGTTATCGTATGGAGGGTAATTCCTAAGCTGCCGCCAACATCAACAAGCCGCTTAATATTCTGAAAGTCTTTGTATGACTCCACAATCTTATCGATTACGATAAAGTCTGGCTAATCATTCCATTGTTGAAAACTTCATTGTATCTAGGGTCAGTGCCCTGGTAATCATAGAATCCCATTCCGTAGACTTTGTCAAACGAAATTCCTCCTTCAAGTAGTTTGGTCTTTCAATCTGAACCTACAACTCTTTTAATTAGAATCTTGGTGAGTATATGAAAAACTGGACCAAACTAGCTAAACATTAATTAGTAAAGATAAAAGAGGAATATATACGCACACCAGCCAGCCATCAAGACAAGTTCCAGACACAAGTTCATATGGGACGCAACGACGCGACGTTTCGAGTACGGACTCAGTATTTGGCAACAGAAGCAAGACTGTACAGCCTTCGCTCACCAGCAAAAGAGCAACGAAGGATATTGAAGCTGACTAGGAGGCCAAGGACACGAACCAACATAATAGCTGCCTTAGGATTGTTGCTGGGAATTTGAGCAATAATCTCCGATGCAGAACGCTCAGTTCCAGGACCAGCTTTGTTTATGATCTCAAATACATCTAGGTTCACGACTGCTTAAAATACCGCGGGTAGCACTACTATACTTCCCAGTTGCATGGCATATATATGAATATGCCTCTTCCTCCTCCACATTGGTCGGCTGTTTCGGTTTGTTCTCCGCGAAACAAGCCATTCTGCTCAATTATTTATTGTCTCTTGTCTTGTTTTACTTTCCTTTGCTTTTGCGTTTTGCTTTCTTCCAGTGATGCATTTATATAGACATAGGAATTTGTGATAGAAATGTTGAAAATGTACGAGGGAAAGAGGAAAGAGAAAAAAAACATATAATAATGAATAATGATACAGCCACAAACTCTTATATAAATTTATTTTGTATAAACTAGTGTCATGATTTAATTGGTTGAATTAAATATCACTTGGTCCACATAATTTGTTTTAATTATTTTATATTTTCTTTCAATCAATGAAATCATGACACATCAGTTTGTACAAATTTAGTTTGTACAAGAGTTTGTGGCTGTATCATTACTCTATAATAATTCAATAGACTATTATATTTCTTTTGAGTGAGAATGTCAAAAATACCCATTAGTATTATTGTCTACAATTATACAACTATACAAAGGTTGAGAAATTCTATAATATCTCATATATATATATATGATAACTAATTGATGCATACATGAAATATTTAATTGAATTTAATATAACCAATACTTATATGATAGTTTTTTAAAATAAATGCACACATGTCATAGCTTCATTTATTTATTATATAGCTGACATAATACCTCTTATGTATTTTAGATTTTCTCATAATGTTCATAGTACATTTTTTATTGTTAAACAATGATAGAATTTTTATGATAATTATCATTGTGTCTTAAAAATATTATGAAAGCACGATACTTTCGTGATATATTACACTTTTGTCAAATTTTTATAACATATTTGTTACTTATATGTTTATGATATTAATTAATGATAGATATATGTCATGTTTAATTTTTCATTTTTTAATCATTTATGAAACATGACAATCATTGGTAAACGGCGTCATTTTGAAATGGTTTTATTTATTTTTAATTATTCTAAAATATCGTAATTACAAAAATTCCATTGACAAATTATATATTATTTTATTAAAAGTTTTATTATTTGCAAATTATAAGAACCGGCGTCGTTCTTTATGTTATGTCATGACACTGAAACTAGAGCAACCCCAACCCTCAATAAAGCCGACGTCACTGTTAGCCCTAACCCTTACTAATAATTCAGCTCTAACTCTCATACACAGCGGAAGAAAATGAAACATTCATAGCCGCCATCACTAGATTTGACAAAAAGTATTAGAAGATGACAGAGACCTCACAGCCTGTCGCTCAACTCATAGCACTCAGCCGTCATTGTTCAATTGAAGAAACTTCAGGCCATGTGAAGACCAATGGCAGCAATCGCAGTGCCGACGCTTCGCGAGATTCGGCGAACCGAAATCTATGACCCGAGCAAATTTGCTGGCTAGTCGTGGCAACTCCAGTGGCTTCTGGGCAATGGTGGGGTCGGATTTTGAAGGTGTTATTGTGAGGAGTAAAACTCAGGCGGTGGTGGATAAAAAATTCGACAGATCGCGCCGTTCGTGGTGGCACTATACGCGAGAAACCGCGGCTTCCTGTGGCTGTTTCTTGTTGCTTTTCGGTGGCAGTGAAGATATGGGGGAGCTCACTGGTGCTTGGACTTCGAATAATGACCACCGATGCTGGTGGTTAGGCAAACCGAGGCCAGATTTTTCTTAGGTTTGGGTGTATGTACTCGACCCGTTTTTCTCCCGGATTTTTCTAGAATGGAGGCGGCTGCCAATGAAAGAGAGAACTAAGAATGAAACCCTAGCTTGTAGACTCGAAGACACAGCTCGTTTTCATGGCATTTTCATAGCGAGCTTTCACAATGAAAGATTTGGAATCCTAGCTGTTGATTCGAGCTTTTACGCCATCTCTAGGTTTTCGTCTTGGCTATTCATAATTATTCTGGATTCTAGGTACTTTATACATTAATTAAAACTGTTGAGAAGAAAACTGCAATTAATTGACTCATAAATTAATAATGTCAAAAATTTTATGTCAAATTGAAGCCTAATTCTTTCGAATTTGCGTGGAAGTTGATAAGGTCTTGTTGTTTTGTTTTGTGGATTTGTATAAATCTGTTCTAATTTAGATCTGTTCTGAAATCTTGTTTATTTTGGCATGTTTCATAGAACATGAATTCTGTTCATTTTATTTTTAAATATTTTTATGTTTGTCATCTAAAATGAATTTGTTAATTGGTGTATGCTTGTGGGCATAATACATTTATATGCGATATTGTCCTTTTTTTCATTTTTTTTCGTTTTAATCAATTCTGAACCCCTCAAGTAATTTAATGTTATTTATGAGTTTAGTTTTGAGTAATTGGGGTGTTTGATTATATCGACAGACTATATTTCTTTTTCTTTTTTTTTTCCTTTTGTGAGTTGGAGGCAAAATGTTGAAAAGATTGCTATCCATTTCCAGACATTTCAATCCAAAAAAGTTTGATTAACATTGTGTCTTTTCAATCTTGATAATTAAATGATATTATGATTCACAAATTTCTCTCATTTTTTTTCTTTATCTAGCCAAACTCTATGGACTTATTATAATCTAATGGGTTTGTTTCATCTCTTCAAATTTTGTATCCAGGGCAAGTCTCTTTTTTTGAGGAAAAAATTAATCTCTTTTCTTTATATTGCTCAAGTCTTTCGAAGCTGTTCTTTAGTTTCTGCATTTGAAAATTTGAGAAGTATTGGTAATTAAAATTTTCGGTGTTCTTTTAATTTAAAAGAGTATAGGAAAATATAATAGTGTTATTTTCAAAGACAAATCTTAAGCTTGAAAGGCTAAGAATTAGATCATTAATAAAACAATTTTTTTAGAAAATATAAAAATAAATCTGGAACTTATAAGAACGAAAGACTGATCTAAAATGTCAGGTTTTTAAGTTGTAGTTGTATTAGGTTTCTAAGGCTTTGCAATTTGGATGCTAATATAGTTTTAGACGTGTGTGAGTGCATGTGTGCACATGTACTTCGTTTATTTTAGTTAATGTATTTGCTTATGAATTTGTTCATTTGCTCTAACAAGGTGCATTCTAGTTTTCTCTGTTATCATTTACATGTGGTTTAAAAGAACTAAGGAGAGGGTAAGTGATAAACTAAATTTTTTTAAGTGTGATCAAGATGTACTTGGAAAAGGGGGAATACTTTATGGGAATTAAATTTATCTCTTTGGTTGTACATAGTGCAGTGTTTTGCTGGCTTACACTAGTTAGCTTTCTTTAGTTGCCTTTTTATTCTGTGCATTAACATGTATAATTTAGTTGAAAAAAAGAGCTGAGACTATGTAAACGGATAATTATTTATTGTTTTAGCATTAAATAGTAGCAGATTATCCTAAATAGCTTATCTTATTTTCTATATGATTTCTAAGTGTTAACAAATACTTTAAAAGAACGAAATCACACGGTTTTCTGTTGAAGATTGAGCATGATATTTATTTACTTGAAAAATAGCTGAGACTATGTAAGCTAATAATTATTTATTGTTTAGCTTTAACTGGTGGTAGATTATCCAAAATAGCTTATCTTATTTTCGATATCATTTCTAAGTATTAACAAATATTTTAAAAGAAAAAAAAAATCACACAGTTTCTATTGAGGATTGAGCATGATAAAATGTTGCCTTTGTTGATTCATGATTGGGTTAATTTCTTTATCATTTACATGATTCATTACTTTTTTTTTTTTTTTATAAACCACCCAAGGGTGGGGGGTTAGGCGGGACCCCCTTACCTGTAGATTATTAAAATAAAAAGAAAAATATATATGAAAGGGGCCATAAACCAAAACCTCCAAGCAGAAGAAAAACAAAGAACAAATGGAAATGAAAACCAATTACAGTGTAACGGAAATATAAATGCGAAATCATCAATGTGAACACTCAGAACGTCGCTTGCGGTGCTTACGACCTTTCCTAGAACGGGAGGAGTGCGGGCAAGCTACGCTGAAGTCAGGATGATGCCCTTCGATACCCTCAGGCTCAGAAGCAAAGTACTCATCAGCTACAGGATTGTCCGCGGAGCTAAACTCCTCGTCTGATTGAGATGAGAGGTTTGGAGGAGGAGAGTAAATACCCATAGCCGGGGAGCGAATAGCAGCGGTAGGCGGACCTCCCGAAGAAGGCCGAATCGGCTCACCCACGGAAGCACTTATCCCTGGAGCAACAGTCGTAACGGGAGCCACAGAGACCGAAAGCTGACCCTGAGTCACAGGAGGCTGGTGATCAGAAGCAGGTGCTGTAACTCGTAATGGGCCCTGATCATGGGTCTGGGCCTCACCAACAAGCTGCTTGGGCTTGCGAAGCCCGGGATTAGTAACGTAGCAGGAATCCGCAGAATGACCAAGATGTCTACACGATGAACAATAAGCTGGGACCCGCTCAAAGATAACGTCCTGCCAAAATCCAGAATCCCCCTCTCCAATCCATATACGAGGCAACAGCGGCTTCGAAACATCATACTCCACCAGGACTCGAGCTACATGATTCATTACTTTTGGTTGATTGAGTTTTTAATTTTTGCTTTATACAATAAAGGTGCTGTTGGACGTGATTTCTGGGTTGCATAAGCACTTGCATGCGACAGTAGTAACGGTAGGGAAATCATCATCACATCAATTAGGTTGATTCCGACAGCAGCAACAATGGAAAAGAATATTCAGACGATTACGGGAGCAACAGTAGTAGTCAAAGAGAGGAAAA